>CAEFZX010012107.1:0-11547 GCA_903066825.1 Alfaro cultratus | reverse complement strand
ACTTACTGTAAAATGTAGTGGAGTAAAAGTCGAAAGTATCCATTATTAAATCTACTTAAGTAAAGTACAGATACACGAAAATTGTACTTAAGTACAGTAACGAAGTATTTGTACTTCGTTACTTCACAACACTGCTGAAGGAAATCACTGAAGGAAATAATAGGGAAACCTCAGAAGAAGACACTGAGCACAACTTCCTTCTTCACAAAATGGAAACAAAAGTGAAACCCTAACCCTTTTAAAGGTTGTAGGATTTCTTTTTTGTTTTTGGCTAAAGACTACAAGCTATTTCTCTTGCTAGCATATAGGTCTTTCACAATAAGTAATAAATCAATTAACGGCATGATAAATTAAAAATGTCTATTTGCATGATTCATGATTGTTTTCTCTTTTCTCTCAAAAACTGGATATTTGGTCTCAACTATCCTTTTTTGAAGGATGATTTCATTTACAGAGACTTCATAATTCACTTTATTGGTTGCTTCAGTTTTTTTTGTTTATTTATTTTAATTAATTTAAATATTTTCCATATTGAGGTTTGTAGGCAGACTAGAGTTCATTTTTTCTATTTGTACCAGAGTTCAATTGCATATTCACACCTCCACAAATTAACTGGACTTTCTAGGCCAACAAACCAGAGTTTGTTGTGGACTAAACAGAGCATAGCATCATCAAACCACCAGTACGTTTTAGAGTCAGTCTGAGGTTCATTTTCTAAAATTCATGACAGATGTAGCAGGACTCATGCTTTCCAGATAGTTCTTTTCAGTCAACAGAATATTTACCCAGAGGTTTTCAGAATCATTGTTTTTTGATTCATGTGAGACTTTAATGTGCATAATGTGAACTTTTGTGCTCTTTCTTTTTCAGTAGCTATTTATGCATTGAAACTCAACCATGGATGCCATTTTTGTCCAGTCCCTCTTTTCTATTGTTGAATCATTGGATCATTAGCTCTGACCTCAACAAAGAAAAATAAAGGATCCCAGATACTTTATCTGGGAAGTTTACTGATTACCTACATTTCTTGTGTGACAAATTCCTTCATTTCCCACAATCCAAATGGATACTAGCAAGTATAATTTAATTTGAATTGCTTCTTATTCTTTTTATAATTGTGTTGTGGTTTATTTGTGTTATGTATTTATTGTTTGTATTGATTTAATATTTTGTATTTACTGACACAATTTGTATCATTAAGTTATTTTATTCTTTATTTTTAGCAAGACAAATTGAGCATTGCCCAGGGACAACAGATGAAAAATAACATTTTAGCTAATTCTGGCACATTTGCAGAAATGTCAATTAATGTTCATTGTCCCTACCAGATAAATTAAATTAAATTTAACATTTAGGCCCATTTTTTATCCACCAGCTCAGCCGGGTTCTCACTGTGGTTTGCTGCAGTCATAAAGCCTTAGAACTGACTTTGTTGGCCTTTCCAGTAATATTTTTCATCTATTCTTTCATTTCTATGAATCAGGGAATGATGTTTTACTTTATATTGTCAGATAGCTTATATTTGAGTGATTTATGGCATTGATCAGGTTTGGGTGTGGCTAGAGAACTGAACTACAACCCTTGGTCAAGATTGTTTTGTCATGTTACCAAACTGATAAAGTCAAATAGAAATAATCCTAAGACTCTAAGTGTAATTCTTAATTCTAGCCAGTACTATCAGTAAAAACAGTTTCAGATGTGGGGTGTGTAACATGTACTTAAATATGATTTATTTTTAAAATCGTGAATCTTGGCAACAGTACTGAGGATGATGGAAAACAGAAAGCTACCCATATGGGCCAGAATTAGTGGAAACAGTAATTATTTATAACTATTCTTAATTTATGTGCATTAAAAGTAGCCTTGGGAAATAAAACAGTTTATATGAGGTGGGTTCAGTGGGAGCCTTGAGGCATGTGGACGACATAAAATTGATAAAGGTGCTACCAATATCATTCGAAAGTAATGTTCTGATTGGACTCAGAAGCAGTCATATTTCACCATGTGAGTAAACTTCAGTGTTCTCTGTTGACAGCTGGAATATTTCATAGCAATTGAGCCACGTGTATTTTATGTAATGCTGAGACGTCACTGGATGCATAACAGTGAAGGCCAGATTGAAGTTTGAATGGAAGAGCAACTGTATGGGTCTTACTGACTTACAGTAATGTGAAAAAAATAAAGAGTATTTAATGTACATGACTATGTCTATATTTACATGCACACCCTCCTGCCCTCCACTTCTTTTTTTTCTGAATGAGTGTGGTGTGTGCAAACAGACTTGAAAAATAAGGGCTGAATCAGTCATCTTTGGGCTGTGGATAGCTGACCAAAAAACCACAAAAGGTCCAGAGACAAAAACAATTCCAGACAGTTGTTTGTTCTCATAGACTTAGAGTAGGCAACTTGATAAATCTAGAATTGTTAAAGTGGCTGAATGAATAAATGAGCATTTGCCCAATACAATGGGATTTTATGAGAAGTTGCATGGCAGGTAACACTGTGACAATGAATAAAAAGATATTTCTCTGAGTGTCAAAGCCTTCTGAAGGGTGAATCATACGTGATCTTAAACTAATCTTATAGTATTACCAAAATAAATTATCTCTACTTCTAGGAATTTCTGTAATTAATCATTTGGGCACTAGACTGCTAATCTAATTCCAGTAGTATGTGTTTTCAACTTGGTTCGGTCAGGTAATTTGTTTCATGTGATAGCACCAAATCAAAATAAAAGTTGCTTTAAAGCACTTTACATAAAACAAGTAAGCCCAGTTCAAATCCAATTACATGTATTTCAGTCACTGAAATGTTTGTATTCAATCCAAAGAGTTCTGTTTGATTCAGATGAAATTCCATGATAAAAATGTCTGATCTAGACTACTCAGTATATTTTTTCCCAGTGGTAGGCACTGCAAATTAAAAAGTAATTTTCACTTACCTTAAATGACTAGAGCCCCCTCAACAGGGTCAAATTTGTTATTCCACACAACCTGTACTTCAGGAAGTGATTCTCTGGAACAAACCTTTCAGAGCAGACTGTGGTTTCATTATTATAGCTATGTTGCCAAATCTGTTGCTCATTGACGATGGTAGTGATGTTAAACCTAAAACAAGACATAGCACAAATGTTTTCACTGCATATTTCCTACAACATTAGGAAATTGTTGGTTTTATGGAAGAAAAATAGCCAAGTGTAGCTACTGTCATATTAAGGGATTCTTGTCTTCATGTCTTCTGTTGTGGTCCTTGGGATTACAACACATGGAGATAGAATGAGGACAGACAAGGTCAATTATGGATGCAGAAAACAGATTGAAATGGAAAAGCTGGAATCCATTCCAAACTGGGGGGAATGTTAACACAGAACAAACAAATTATGCTTTACGGAGGTCTCAAGAGGAAATCCTGAGGGTTTGAGTTGTAAGAAACCAGCTCTTCTGTCAACTTCTAGCTGCTATGAAGATGCTAACAATGCTTTAGGTGAATAAGTCATCTATTGTTAAAGTTTTATAGATCAACTCTCTGGTGTTGAGGTTAGTTTAACGACAAACCTGGCATTTATTTTCTCTCTGCTTGATGCTAGAAAGTAAATCTGGCACCTGGATCAAGCGAACTGTGAACAGAACACATGACATCTCTGTTTTGTGTTGGACCTGCTGATGCAGCTTTCAATCAGGGGAAACCATCATTCATGCAAACCCAACTTATGATTGTTTTCCATTTACGTAGCAATACGGTTTGAAATGTAGAAGGCAGAAGTCTCCTCATGGACAATCTGACTTTTGATTCACTACAAATCAGTCCCTGCTATGATGAAGATACTTCAAGGGTCAGGGCTTAAATGTCTGGCTGGCTCAAGGCTGTGAATGCATGCCAAGCATCGTCAGAAGGAAACTCTGTTTGCTGTTGTAAACCTATAATAATTGTGCTGTTAAACTGTATTTCATTTAGTGGAAACAGTTTTTTCTAGTATTTCCTTTTAGCACTACTGCTTGCTAGTATTCTTCTATGATAGCATAGTGTTTCACATCTAGATCTAGTTTTGCATCAATGCCTATGGTTACCAGTGTGATTGCTACTATTGTGGAACACTGTGTACCTTTGCATGCTGGGGTGCAGATTAACTGTCTGCATCTTTGAGTCCAGATGTCTTTTGAATCCCAGAGTTTGGGGTGAGGTGAGGTCACAAATGCAAGGGCAGGCGTCTGTCGCCACGGAAAAGATTTCTGCTGCACTACCATCTTCTTTTTTCCAAATCAGAGCTGTGGACAGCTGCATGCTGACATTTAACGTCTTTACTAAAGAACAGATGCTCTGAACAACATGTTTATTTGAAAATAGGTTAGTATGACAGATGGTAAAACAATAATTAAAAGATTAAACATCCAGCAGCATTTCGTGCAAATAGTCCCAACATGTTTATATCAATGCAGGCAAATGTATTTATCATAGAATTGACTTTATGCCTTCTGCTGAGCCATTACATATTTTAGAACAATTGAAGGAGCTTCCAGAACCTGTGGCAAGATCATAAAACTGCTGTTCACAAATGATCTGCATCTAATCTGACTGTTCTTCAGCTTCACTAGATGTGGGAAGCTGGTAGAGACAAACCCTAAAAGACTAGCAGCTGGAATTACAGCAAAGTATTCACTCAGAGGGTGTGAATACTACTACACATCACATTTTTCAGTTTGTTTGTAAAAAAACAAAACAAAACTGAATTGTGTAAAATTTTCTTTCTACTTCACAATTGTATGCCACTTTGTGTTGGTCTTTCACATAAAATTTAAATGAAATATACTTATGTTTGTGGTTGTAAAAGGACAAAATATAGAAAAGTATGAATACTTTTGTAAGACATTGTATTTCCACATATTGTTTTTTTAATGCCAAATTAGTTTGAGAATTGAGCCATTCCTTCATGTAGCAAAATATTTGTCTATCAGCATGATGCTGCCACCATCTTACTTCACAGTGGTGATGTTCTATGGTCTCTAGGTTTCTTCCTTTTCCCTCTTCATTTTGACAGAGTGGACATTCAGCTTCCTACAGAATCTGAATCAGAATCAGCCTTTATTGTCATTGTACAGATGCATAACAAATTTGTTTCAGTACAGGCCATCCAAAGAACACAAAACGACAAATGAGCAACGTAAGACAGGGGTAGACAGATGCCTGAGGCTGCAGCCATCATGGGAGGAGCTGCCCTTTCATTGTATAGAATAGAATACAATGTACTTTATTGATCCCCAACGGGAAATTGCTATTAAATATCAATAATACAAATATAACCATATGAGACAAAGTGTACTATGTCTATCTATCTATCTATCTATCTATCTATCTGCCTGTCTGTCTGTCTGTCTGTCTGTCTGTCTGTCTGTCTGTCTATCAGATGTCACTTGGTGTGGGTTCAACCCACACCAAGTGACAAAGTTGTCCACAGCAGCCCTGTACTCAGTCTCATCACCCTCTCTGATACAACCAATCACAGCTGAGTCATCTGAGAACTTCTGGAGATAACAGGCCTCAGTGCAATGGCTGAAGTCGGATGTAGAGAGAGTAAAGAGGAAGGGAGAGAAGACAGTCCCTTGTGGAGCTCCTGTGTTGTTGACAACACTGTCTGACACACAGTGTCGCAGGCGCAAGAACTGTGGTCTGCCAGATGGATATTCTACAATCCAGGACACAAGGGGGGATCCACCTGCATCACCATCAGTTTCTCACCCAGTAGACCTGGAAGGATGGTGTTGAATGCACTCGAGAAGTCAAGCAAAACTATCACAGAATCTGCATAACACAACATGTCTGCATTTCATATAACAGAAAAGACAATTACTTTATAAACATGTATAAAGGAATGAATGTGTTCTTTTGTGCTTAGAAAATAATAGCAGATCACTGTATACATGTTTTTATGGGGGTGTTGGTCATGTGACAGTCATAATAATGATGCAGCACAAGAAAATGGGCTGCTTGACTCAAGCAGAAAAGCAATGCAGGTGCTTTAGGTGGTATCAGAAGTGAGGGGAAATTCATATAATATAGACAATGAGGAAAATATTGGTCATAAGCCATAAGAGGAAAAATAATATTGTCATCTTCCTAAAATAATGGCCTCAGTCATTTTTGCATTAAGTGATTTGTTTTTGGCAAAAAACGATTTAGTCCATTATTTTTGGAAGGTGACAATATGTATTGATATAGGAGCACATTTCCATATTGGTGCCTCCTCAGTTTATGAATACTTCTGTACACTATGTGACCCAAAGTTTTGGAATACAGTGTGAATGTAAGAGATGGTGCATGAAGCTATGGTCATTTACTGAAGAGAAAGCGTAAACAACACAGCTGTTTGGGGAAAACATTTTCCTTATGAGGCAGTAAACACAATCCCAATTGTTTGGACTCGCCTTTCTAATTAGTTACCCTCAACTGGATCTGAATTTTTCTGCTTTATCATTGCAGGACATCTGTGGACAGAAGAGCTGTGATACGCTGGGTGTGGCAGATGTTGGGACGATGTGCGATCCCAAGAGAAGCTGCTCAGTCATCGAGGACAATGGCCTGCAGGCCACCTTCACGGCTGCGCACGAGCTTGGTGAGCCTTTCTTTAAAGTCATCGATTAAGCTGATGAGGGTGAGAGAAACCACAGGGTGAAGTAGAAAAGCTGGGTTGAGATTGTTTTCATAACCTGTTGACTTTCCCCCTGCAGGCCATGTGCTGAGCATGCCCCACGACGACTCCAAGACTTGCAAGAAGCTGTTTGGAGATCTGGGAGGGCATTACCTGATGGCCCCTCTGTTTGTTAGTCTCAATAAATCGGCGCCGTGGTCTCCCTGCAGCTCTCTTTACATCACTGAGTTCTTCGACAACGGCCACGGTGAATGATGCTGTGGTTCAGGCTTATGCCTCAGACGGAAAACTCCTGCCAACTTGGACATCAACTGTGGTTTTCTTATGGGGCTGATTCAGGGATATATTTAACAGAATGTTCTGCTCTCACAAATGATGTCTTTCCTGCTTAAACATGCTGCTTCCCCCCAAATTGCAGGTTGTGGTGATAGTTTATCTTGCATGAGCTTTCCACATCCTCCTCTATCCCTTTTGCATCTCAGGCTTTTTTTTCACTGAGAGTCCATCTCCAGTTCTGCCTCTCCTCTACTATGTCATGTGTTCTGGATTGTTTATGTCCTTACTAGACCAATCTGTGAATCTTTCTTTCCACTGAGTCATGGCATGGACTCCTTTCTGTTCTCCACCTCAACAGCCAAATGCAACAGCTGGTGCTGAAAAAAAACATATTCTTGATCTCATGGGAAACATCTCTGGTAAAAAGTCACGTTGCTCGAAGTGTTCATTCTGAAATGCTAATGTGATTATCACCTTCGCTCGAATGTAATAAATTTCATTTGAGGAATGATAAAATGCCTTGTTTTTTGATTAGCCAGCAAGTTCAGATTCTGAGATGCATGATGCATCTGTAAGGGTTACAATTTATTTCAGGACATGACTTGCCCTGAATTTTTGCCTCATAGTGTCATACCACATGGGGAGAGAAACACATTTACAACCACCACAGCAACACAAAAGCTGATGATCTCTACCCGCCTGAATGAAATCCAGTGCTGATGTGTTCTCTTACCCTAGGAGACTGCCTCCTGGATGTCCCGGAAAGCACCATTCCCCTGCCACCAGAGCTGCCGGGTACCGTGTACAACCTGGACCAACAGTGTCAGCAGACTTTTGGGGAGGAGTTTGTCCACTGCCCCAACACATCAGACAGCGATATTTGCAGCCAGCTTTGGTGCCGAGAGGACGGTACAGGGCAGTGTTCCACCAAGAACGGCAACCTGACCTGGGCCGATGGCACTCCTTGCAGGTCCGATGGGACCTGTCTACATGGAGCATGCAAGATGACAGAGGAAGTGATGCAACCACTGGTATGATCATTACTTTGATGTTTGATTTCAAAGAAATGTCTTTGCAAAGGTAAAACATTAGTTTTTAATTGTTTCGTATTCAGTGCTGCACCCCTGCCACCATTGTCACAGTAACACACAATGGGTAGTTGTGCATGTGCTCAATGCTGGAGGGCAAAAAGATTATTTTACTTGCCATCCACAGCCGCACTGCTGTTACAGAACAACTCCGTTAACTAAGTGAAACCTGGAGATGTCGGTATTATTCATTTAGCACAATGCCCTACAGCCAAGAAAATAGATCAGAAAAACCATCGAAGAAGTCAAAATTGCTTGTATTCTTAATTTTTTCTAATCTAAAGTTATGTAAACTTCCTTATAGAAAAAAGTTTGTTTGGTTGAAGTGAACTCTGGTGCGGTTCAAACGCATATATGAATGTCAAGCGGACCGGAGACCGGAAGCCAGAAGCAGATTACAGTGCAAGGTATTCTGGGCAAATACAAACAAAACAAACGCACAAGTCGAGTGCTAGTTTGAGAAATGTCTTGTGATCCTTAGCCAAAGACAAAAGACAAATCATCCAACCATTACATTTTTGTTTGGCCTCAGGCTGCACCCTTCGCCCCTCTATGAAGTGTGGACTCAGTCGAAGTGCACATAAGGGTTTGAATGCGCAGGTTACAAGAGTACAAAAATTTGAGAGTTGATACAGTACGCCCCTGTGTCATAACTTCAACATCCAAAATGGCAGGACTGGTCACTGGTTAACCATTTGTGCTGCTAAAAAAGTACAACTACAACAAGAAAAATTTATTTGACATTTACAGTATAGGGATTTTTGCTTTCCTAATTTAATGCTGAGATATTTGACTGTTCAAATGTGTTTTGTTATGACTTGTTGACAAAACACATTGTCAAAAAAAAGACAAAAAAAATTCATATCAACTAAAATCAAAATCGGCAGGTCAGGTTTTTTAAAGATCGGTAACCAGGGATCGGCCAGAAACCTGCAATCGGTGCAGCCATACACACATAGTTATGACATTCTTTGATTAAATAAATTTCTCCTAAGCGTTACTCCAATAGCTAAAAATGTAACTTATACCAGGTGAGTCTTTCCTCCCTGATAATGTGGACCGGTACCAGTACCAGACTGATTCTGAGGATTCAAATGATTTTAACAGACGTTTCACATAACTTAGAAGTTGATGTAAAAATATTTGTTTTAGCCACAAATGATTATGTTCAGCAGCAAACAACAAATCCCCAACTACAGAATAGAGCAGCTCATTGATGTACCATCTATGTAGCCTGACGTAAAAACATTTTGCTAGACAATATCAAACATTGAGAAGTTTTAATTATTGTCATCAAAAGTTATCAAACACGGCGCTTTGAAGCCAAAAATACCTCAGAAATATTCAGAGCCAACCATGAGAATCAACTCATTTAAAGTTTAAACTCAGTTTCACACAAAGACCCTAAAATAAATGTTTGGCTGTTGAACTGAACCGTTCAAGCTAATTTTCTATTAGCAGCTTTACTAATCTTTTACATTACATTACATTACCAAGACACATTAAAACAAACCTTTATCTTGGCTTTTTTCTATTCTTCCTCTTTCTTTTCTCCCTCCCTGAAGGATAAGTTCTTTTTTGAGACATAGTTTTGCTTATTTATCTTCTGACCGGAGCTTTGGACGTTTGGTTCGCTCTTCACATTGCAGCTCATGTTACCTACCGCGGCCACCAGGGAGCCCCAAGAGCATTTTGTTTTCTTTTTATCAATAAAATAATAATTTATACATACATTATTAAATATATATTATTGTAAAAACAAATCAGTTCATAGTGAAATTGTTTGTTTTTGATATTATAATGACATAGAAATTACTAATAAAAAATAAATAAATAAATAAATAAATAAATAAATAAATAAATAAATCAGCTCCACTGAGAGAGGACCTTAGTGGCAAAAAAAGAAAAAAAAGAAAAGATTTCTTGGTACCTTTTACGCTTTTGTTTATGCTGCATGGTTCCATCGCCCTGTTCCATTTTAACTTGCTTGTTCTGATATATACACACATCTCTGTGTGGATCCAGCTGGGATATTTTCGGGTCTGAACTTATAAAGCCTCCAGAAAGGAAACCAAAACCGCAACACCAAACAAAAACCACATAAAGTTGCCACATAAAGTCTTGAAACATGGGCAGCCTCTACTAGATGTGAGTGATACATGCGGCAAGAATGTGGGCAGACAGAGACAGGGGGCGCGTGGCGCACTTCAACACAAATTTAGCCCTGAGTCTGAGCATTCTAACACACTGTGCAGCCTCAAACCCAGAAGCCCAGACTGTGGTTACGGCTGCACAGCCTTTGGCTTGGAGCTCAAACCAACCACTGTGACTCCTTCTTTTCTTTCTCTGTGTATAATCACAGAGGGCTGTGGATGGCAGCTGGAGCTTATGGGGACCATGGCAGCAGTGCTCCAGGACCTGTGGAGGTGGGGTAGAGTTCTCCTACAGGCAGTGCACTGATCCTGTGCCTCAGAATGGCGGGAAGTACTGTGAGGGACAGAGAGTTCGATACCAGTCTTGCAACACGGAGCCTTGTGACACCAGTGAAGGTAATATCAATTTAACTTAAAAAAGGTAAAAAGATCAATGGACACTTTACTCTAGAACTGTCTTTGTCAAACTGTGGTCCCCAGACCACATGGGGTCCGCGGGCTCCCCCTAGTGGTTCACAAGGTACAGCATGTTAACGCCCATTTATTTGCCATGCAGTGAGCTCACAGTGTGACACGTACTAAACACAAACGATTGTGTTTAAAAATAACAATGGATAAGTGGCTTAAAACCGTATCATTCAAAAGAAGAGCTGTTGAATGGAAAGAAAACAACGCCATGCAATGCATGTCTGCAGGAATATTTTTTAGTTTTTCTGGTTGAGTTGCAGAACTTTTGTTTTGAGGACACTATCAGGATACATAGCACTCCACCGGCATGGTTTGCCCGGCCTGGGGTTGTGGCTGTACGGAGTGCGATGCGATGAGCAGTACTGCACCTCGTGCTGACTAATTGAATCTGTAGCACCTAAAATAAAATAATTATTCATGTTGTGCATACTTAGGACTGAAAGTATGCACAACAACCCAACCCTAACTTTCAAGTCTATTTTGCTTTTATTATGCTTCTAATTTACAAAAAGGCATACAAAGTTATTAATGCCCACAACATAGTAAAGAACTTCCTTTTTGATTTCAATGTGTTTTCCATCATTGTCAAGCTTTGAATCCACACTTTCAGAATCTGTAAAGAATTCAAAGTGCCCCGTGTAGACATGTTCATGGTTCTGTCATGGCCAGTCACATTTGCAAAACAGCACTACCCTTCTCATTGCGATGAATGAGGAAGACAACAGTGAGTCAGTGAGTTAAGAGATTAATATTTTCATGTCAGGCTGCATACTTTAAAAAATATTCTGCCCACAATAAAAGGCCACTCTGAAATGTGCAATTTTTTTTTGCTTTATTGGGGTTCTGGGGACTCAGAACCAGTCAGTAGCTGGTGTGACCACCATTTGCCTCATGCAGTGCAACACATCTTTGCATAGAG
>CAEFZX010012106.1:0-51740 GCA_903066825.1 Alfaro cultratus | reverse complement strand
TATTTATCTTTTCCCTGTTTGCTCTCCACCTCTTTGTGCCAGATTTCTTTCTCTCTCTCTCTGTATATATATATATATATATATATATATATATATATATATATATATATATATATATATATATATTCTGTGAATTAGCAATGTCAGCTGAAGCCAGGAAACAACTGGAGTACGCCCAAGGACAGGTAGTCCAGGATGGGGTAATGTTGTGTGAGCTCAGGCCTCCACAGATGGTGGAGGTCAGAGGAACAGGGGCCTGCTGGGAATTGAAACCAGGGGCTTGATTAAACACCAGCCTCCCTGCAATGGAGCCCTGCTGGGGAACATGAAGCAGGCGTGTCGGCTGCAGTTCTGCTGCACACACTGTTTGTTCCACTCAGAACTTCTCCAGCGTCTGGGTCAGCAGGAAAGATTAGACCTAAAGATACAACACTAATATGTTTTCTGAAGAAAAATGATGCAGTGCGGATAACGGAAGAGATGCAGAGGAAGTTGTTTTCATTTTAGCTGTAAAGGAATGAATTAAAATGAATCTGTTGGTGCTCATGTTGCCTTTACTGAATTACATTTCTCACTTTTTGTTATGTTACAACCACAAACTTCAGTGAGCATTATTTTATTTTATTTATATGATTGGAGAAAACATATTTATACATGAATGTCAGGAGGAAGGAACAGCAACTGTTTCAATTTTCTTTACTTTTATAACCCTAAATAAAACCCACTTTATTTAACTCCCTTTAGACGTCATTTTACTAGTAAATTCAGGTCACTTTTGTGTAATTTAATCTCATTACACAGGTCTGACGTTTTGATGCAACATTTAGAAAACATCAGTGAACAAAACTGAGGAAGACAGCCACAGTTCTGGAGGTGTTTAAAACAGGATTAGGTTACAAAACAATATTAAATATCTGAAAGGTGGAAGAAAATGAGAAAACTTCAGACCTACCAAGTCATGAACAACCAGGTCAGAAAAACCTAAACCAGAAGAAGCAGCTGAGAAACTGATGGAGTCTTTGGACGCTTTGGTCAGGTGAGAGAAAGTGCAAACCTTGAGGGACAAAAGAAAAGTAAGGCTGCACAATATATCAGAAATGTATCATTATTGCGGCATTAGTTTGAAATATGCAAATCATGAAAAACCGCATGAACTGCAATGAGGGTTAGATAGTTATCTAAGTATAACACAAGAAACCGTTTTAACCCTCTCCAGGCAGATGTTGCAGATTTGCTTGATGATTTTTTTGACTATTTTGAATAAAAGTCTGAATTGTATATTACTACCCCATATGATCATTTTCTCCAAATATCAGATTTTTCCTGCAACTAGGACTTAATTTGAGCCTGAGAGGGTTAATAAAGCTGGAAGAAAAACTCATCATCTGTGTAGTTTGTTCTGAATCTAAGCAGAAAGTGAATCACATCATATCATAATCATATCAGGATGCTCAGAGTCGCAGTTTTCCTAAAATTATGTGCATCTCAAGTTGAAGGAAAGTTTGAAGACTTGTTTGTTTGCGGTTTTGAAGTTGATGGAGCTGAATGCAAAGCATCCTGGGAGAAAACCAGTTAGGATCTGGACAAACTGGAACCAGGGTCAAAGTTCGCCTTCCAACATGAAGCCACAACGGTTTGGTTCAGATAAACTAAGCTAAGATGTCCCAGTTAAAGTTCAGAGTGAAATACGCAGTAAGACTTGTTCATGTTCTACCCAATCTGACTGGGTTTCTGCATTTTTGCAAAGAAGAACGAACAAACATTTTAGTTAATGTAACTACAGCTAAAAGAAGCTACACTAATTATTTCTACCTAACTGCCTACCTATAACATAGAGCTGCAGCAACTTTATGAGAAGATTTTGAACATCCAGCTCCTCATTTTTCTGTCATATGAGGAAGATTCTGTGGACGGGTCAAACCCGCCTCCCGGATTTCATAAATAAACATCGTCTTATCCCCCGTCCTGCATGTCCTCTGAGATTAGAAATTATTCAGTCGCTCATCAATCTTCCCCTCCTAAAGCGAATAAGGAAGCTGGGTTCCTCTCTTCAACCAATCACCTGGTTTTACTTTCCCCGATTTCTCTTCCTTTACAGCAAACAACTGGCTCTAAGCTCGTTCTGCTCTGACGGCCCAATCCAGTTTATTTAATAATTCAGCAAGCAATCTACCTGTGGTGAGGTCTGTGGACAAACAGCAGCTAAACGGAGGGAAAATGCAAACATATCAGCAGCACAGGAAGGCTACAGGATGTAGATGTAGTGCCACATCTACATCCTGTAGATGTGGCACATCTACAGGACGAAGAGACTCTGATGAAATAAAAAATGGCATTTGAAATGAACAAAACCGGCAACAGTTGGTGAATTCTCTGCTGCAGTTTCTCACCTTCTTCCTGGAAGTTTTCTTTGTAGTAAAGGATGGATGTTCAGCGTGGGAAACGTTTAAAAGTCGATGCGATGAGATGATAATTTGATAAATGTTTGACATTGTTCTGCTGGCCTGATCCCTAAACCCACAGAGACCCGGTTCGTGTACCGGAGATGATCAGAAATCCAGAAGACGAGATAATGTGAGAGCACACTGACTAGTTTTCACAAGTTCATTCATTTCCTCCAATCTCCATGTTGGCCTATTCCAAGTTTTCCAGAATAAGTTCCTGCTTCAGTGAATAAACCTTAACAGAGTCATGCTGAAGACCTAATTATGTTTTTCAGGTCTGTTGGACGAGAGGAACGTCTAAAAGTTGCAGAACAATCATCAGATAAATGATTTCACTTAAATCATTTATACGATTTAAATTAAATGTATCCAATTAAATCAGATAATGTAAAATAACAGAAATTACAAGCTTGATTGATTGATTGATTGATTGATTGATTGATTGATTGATTGATTGATTGATTGATTGGTTGGTTGATTGATTGATTGATTGATTGATTGATTGATTGATTGATTGATTGATTGATTGATTGATTGATTGATTGATTGATTGGTTTATTTGTTTCTGTGGTTTCCAGTTTATCTACAGGTATTGGAATTGTATTGTATGTTATTATTTCTGTAATTAGTAATAAGAAGAAATTAATCACAGGAAATTATTCGTGGAAATTATTCCAACTTTGCAACTCTGAACTCTTAGAGTCTTAAAGACAAAATTCAATCTGGATTAAATTTTAGACTTATTTGTATATGAACATATTTCCATGTACATAATTGTTATTATTTATTTATTTATTTATTTATTTATTTTGTATGTAGGCCATATTTAAATTACAATACTCTGTTTACATATTTTTAATAAATTTTACAGTGCTTGGTTATATTTCAACAAATAAGCAGTTTTTCCATGTGGATCAATAAAGTAAAATCTGTACTATTCTATTCTAAAATATAGTAATCTCTTATTTAAATTCTCAATATTGAGTCATTAAACAGACAGGATTTACAACAGGAAAGATTTAGTACTTTATAATGCTGTTAATTTAAATATTTGTGTCTAACTTTCAATATGTTTGGAATAAATGATAAATGTAACCCATGTTGGAGCAATAAGCCTGACTGGAAAAAATGTCTCATATTTAATCACCGGTACTGAATAATTAGTTTTTGGGGTTTTTTTGCTTTTTATATCTTATCCCTGGAGTTTGTTGCTCAGTTTTTTATAATCTCCATTCTGAGATTACGGCACACAGAATATATTCTCCTTTTGATTGAAATCAGGACAAGACACCTAATTCAGTGAATTAATGTTCATCCATTAAGTGGTTGTTTTCCAGATTCAGAGATCCACTTCTCACATGCAGATAGAATATTTTATATTCATTATTCTGCTAATTCAATCTGTAGATCTGGACTCACAGTCCCATATGTTTGACTTAGCCAGTGTTTACAATATCTGCTTGGGTTCCAGAAACCCAAACATTCATGCATCACAAGCTGTTCTGGAAAAGAAAACACACCAGATTATTGACTTGTATCTGAAGGAGCCGCATCCATCCAGTGTTTTCTACACTCAGAGATCAGAGGCAGGAGTAAAATGAAACCAGTAGTTGAGACTTGGGAGGGTGAAGTCATCCCTCACCTGCTGCCAGGGCTGTTAAAGCAAAGAGAATTAAATATAACACAAAATAAGAGCTCTGGTTGTGCTGCTGAGACCTCCACCGTCAGCAGGATCAGGTGCACAGAGCAGGCGAGGAAGCAAATATGTGAAAAGAAGTGAGGCAGAGTAGAAAAAAACAAAAAAACAAGTATGCTCTGTGCCTTTTGAGGAAAATACACAAAGCACAAACTCTCTCCTCTGCCTTCTCTAATTCTGGTTTGGATCTTTGGGCTTCTACTTCACACAAAGCTTGACTGACACATAACTGACGTCTGAGGCTCAACTCACTGATGTCACCATTATTACCTCCTAGAAGGAGTTTATGGAGCCAGAGCTGCACAGCGTTAAATATAATCACAACAGACACGCGAGTACGATTGCAAAGATCCAGTGCTGCTTCTCCAAACCCTGAGAGCAGCAATTTTCTGTTGCCAACATCTGCCTGCCTCCTCCCTTTTACAAATTGTTTAATCAGGGAATTATTTGTGAGTGTGGGGTTTCTGTGCACCCAAAATGAAAACATATTGGCGTGGGTAATAAGCAGCCAGAAACAGGCGGAGTTCTCCAGTAATGTGTCTGACCACATGGGGATCTGCTTCTGAGGAAAGGAAGGAAATTGTTCGGCGCTGCAGCTTTCAGGCGGGGAGCACTGAGGAAAAAAAACGGGGGGATGGAGGAGAGAGAACGGAGAAAGAAGGGGAGGCTGAAAGAAAAACCTCCAGGATGGAGGCGGTGCTGCTGGCTCTCACAGCAGAAGAAAACTGCAGATGGAGGAAGGTGTGATTGTTGTTTCTGTCTTTTCAGTTCGCTAATATGTTATTGTTTCAGAGAGGTACAGTCTAAATGCATTTTATTATAGTTTTTTTTGCATCTATTTCAGTCTGTTTTATCTGAATCAAACTCATATCCAGCAGCAACAAAAGTGGAATTTGTGACTCTATAACTGTAGCTGCTACTGAAAATATTTGTGCTTACAGTTAATTTTTTCATTATGGTGATTGTGTGGTATTATCAGATGCAGACGGCCTCACAACAAAATTCATTATGACAACATTTTCTACCAAAAAAGATTAGCTGACTGCAATAAGGTCGAGGAGTCCAGCTCAAATCATTTCAGTCCAATCAGGACACTGATTGCCAAGAACAGAGCAGAAATCATTGTCTTCTTCAAATGTCTGCCTCCAAACAACTAAACACTTTCCATAAAAATGGCTTTAAAAAAATATTCACTGTGAATTTTGCAGCTAAATTAAATGTTTTTGGATTTACTGGACCCAGATGGTCCAGTAGATCCAAGTAAGTTTCAACGAAAAAACTTAGGAAAATGTTTTCTGCAAATCAAATCAGTTGTACATGTTTTATTTTTCAATTGTGTTCCTTCTTTTCTCCCTCACAATGTTATGCTTGTTCATGGCTGAAATCAAGAAATATGTTAAACAGTGAAAAGAAATAAAAGAAATAAGAACAAACAGCTGAGAGTGCAGCTGCGAGATGAGACGGAGTAACAGTGTCATGTTCGAAATGCCAAACTATGACTTCAGTTCATTAAACAATAAGTATCCAGGTTCAAGTTTACAAAGAGTGGATTTATCTGAAGAAATCTCCACAGTAAATAGAAACCAATTGCTACAAAAACTAATATTTATAAACTCTAAACTGTTGAAATTGTAATTTCTGCTCTAGTTCTCTAGCAACATTGACACATTAAGCTTTCATCAGTGTTGTGTCAACAGAATGTTTAACTTTATATTTCAGTGGTTGTGCAAGTCTCACTTTTTTCCACATAACCAGTTTGTTTTATTCTGAGGATTTAACTCTTCTACAGTTTACCAAGTCATCAAAAAACATGTTTTTGTTTGTTCACTGGCAACATCATTTTTAGCCTCAAAAGTCATTTCAAAGTTATGTTACACAAATGTTAGAGGGAAGTTAAAATAACATCAGATTGACTCTGCAGACATTTACTGTGATGTTTTGTACAGATAGAGCTTGCTTTAAAAATTGAAATGCTGTAAAGGAAAACATTATTATATCTGACTTAAATGTTCATGTAATCAGTGGCCACATATGGATATTATTTATTCTACCAAGAATATTTTGTAGTGCAATGGAAAGCTAATTATGATCTATGTATGTTTTATACTTTCAGTACTTAAAGGAATCGTAATTATGTTTTAAGCTCAATAAACCAGATTATTAGTTGACAAGCCTGTTAAATTTACAATCTGTGTTTACTCCCCTTGCTGATCAGATTTCCATGCATTTATATATTATTGGAATATATTGTAGTAAGTAGATTGACAATATAGTATGATCTGCAAAACTGAAACAGAAAGAGAAAAATCTAGCAAGTATGTTTTGTTTGCTTGATCTAGAAGCCTTTAATAATAGTGATGATTCATTTTTCCACTACATATCACTAGTTCTGATGGAAACAAGCGTCATGTAACGTAAAGCAGAGCCTTTTAAGTTGAAAACGTCCTGCTTGCTGTGAGACCGTGTAGCATAGATGCAGCAGCAGAGGGAATAACCTCAGTGATGGAGCATGGTGAATACCGCCTGCGTCCTCTGTAGTTAAACAGCATTCAGCATAACTTATGCGAGTGCCAATCACTCCAAATGAAAAGCACAAATTAAACTCTCATGCTCAAATGCATAATTAGACCTCTGACTTGGCAGTGGAGCGTGAATGATTGAGGGTGGAGAGATGAGTGCCTGTGATGGCTTTTTTATTTTTTATTTATTTTTTTGCTTGTACTGTAGAGGTGGATACAGAAACAGTATTGTTACGCTTAACTGGGTAAAGTCAGAGGGTCGAAATGGAGCCACAGTCAAAAACATTCATGTTGAGTGTTTTCCGCTGATAGGAAAAATGTGTATTTCTTTTTAATCAGGAACAGTTGAAAACTCCTCCCATTTTGGCGGTTAATGAGTTTCCATACTGCGGCGCAGGCGTTTCACAATAACTGAAAACTATAAAAGTTCTGCAGAAATTCTCAATTCCAGCGCAAAAATCAGAAACAGCTTGGCATATGGAAGGCAGAAATAGGGACCGTTTGAAAAACTCTTACAAATTCTTTGTCTCTGGCTCTTTCCTTTCATGAGTCCAGAGACGTCTGGGCGAACAAACACCCGCAGAAAACTCTGAAACCTCTGATTTTACCGGCTTCACGATATCTGCAAAAGGCTAATTCAGGTCCAGAAACGCAGGTGGATCAATACTGAGGAAAACAAGAACCAAGACTATAACATTTTAATGCTTTCCTTTAAAAACACAGAAAACAAGAACATCAACCAGGATGGCAGGTGAAGAGATACAAGGTCGTATTCTGAAAACTAATGTTTTTTATTTTCAGTTTTCCAAGGTCACAAGACATTTCTGTGACTCAGAGCTTTCAGCCGTAGACGTTTTGGCTTTCTCATCCAAAGCTTGACAAAGAAAGCCAAAAATAGAAAACCACTCAGAGTCACCGAAAACCAAAGTCCTTGTAGAAGCAGAAGGTTTTAAACAAATTGGTAAACAAGAATTAAAATGCTCCAATCTTACAAAGCTCTAATGCTTGATTGCCTTCAGACAGGAAGACAACATCCCTCTTGAAGGCATGAGTAATAGTTATCTTGATGACAGTTTCTTCCACCTGAGCCGCGGATGTCTGCAGCTCCTCCAGAGTTACTAATGTTGCATCGGGCACTTCTCTGAAGGAATGCCCTCCTTGCCTTGCTGCTGGCGTTTTGACTACATGAATTACTGCAGAGATCTTAACAGGGACTCAAAATAAAAGCATATCAAATTTTTCACATTTTTATTTGCAACAAAAAGGAAAATTAAAACCAAATCCTTCACAACTGCATCGTACTTCATGTTGGACTGATGACCATTAAAAGACATTGCATTTGTGGTTTGTACTCTGACAAAATGAGCAAAAGCCTCATTTTGTCAGATAGTGATGGTTTTAATGATGGCACCTGACAAAATGCTTCCAGTTTTCACAATTGCTTTGCTAGAACCCAAAATCTTACCAAGTATTTCTGGTCTAATTTCTGGTGCAAATATTTTAGTCAACTTAAAATAAGACAAAACAGCAAGATATAAGAGCTTGTTTTCAGTCAATAATTTGTTAATATTGGTGAAAAAGTACCATTGGAAAGTTACTTCACTTGTAACGACATTTTTCCCATATTTTTAGTGAAATTATCTGCCAATGGAAAGAGTAGTTTTTCATCCATCTTAAGGAATTATTGACTCCTGTATCTTGCTGAGAAATTACTTGTAAGTTAGTTTTCTTGCACTTCAAGTCTATTGAGATCTTTGCACTAGAAACTAAACCAATATTACTCTGTAAGATTTTGTGTTTTTGCAGTGTGTTGCCTTTATGTTGTGTTTATGATGTTTTTATGACGATGTCTTTGAACTGCCTTGTTGCTGAAACTTCCTATGGAAATAAACTAAATCGATTGGTTGATTGGTTAAATTAATTTGCTCGGTTTGTGTTGTTTGACCACATTTTGTGATTATGGGCATAATTTATTCTGAACTATTGTTTCTTTTTGTATATACAAAGTAGGAGGAATATTAGTAGTTATAATCTATTGATGATTTATTTTTTTTTCATCATTGTCAGTTTTATGCTACATGATCCGATGCTTCTTCATTAGCTAAAGCCAAATGTAGTGATGAGTTATTTTAGCATTGTAGGAACAATAATGGGCATTCTGACGTCCAGTAACAGCAGCTTTGGATATCACCCCCTTCCTAAGTTAATGGTCTGAATCATTTTTTGCTAAAAGTTATTTATGCACAAGAAAAACAAAACAAAAACGTCTTTAAAAAAATAACTTTTCGCAAAAAATGACTTACGCCGTTATTTTAGGGAGGTGACAATGTGATAGTTTTTGCTCCAAAAAAAAAAAAATTTGGAAAATATTAGTTTTTTTCTCATTGTCATCAATGAAACCCACATTAACTCAAACTGTGATTATAGACTATGTCTCTTGTGGATGGTTTATGAGCAGAAATAGAACAAAACTGAACGAGGAAGATCACTGTTTATCTTTTCTAAACTTCAAAACAACTATATATTGGCAGAAATGTCGTGGACAGCACGCTCTTTATGCTTCTGCTGCGTTTCATCTGACAAGCAGCAGTTGAGATATCACTTCAACAATCAACTTGAACAACAAGTAATAGAAAATGCTATCCAGTATGTCATCTAGCATCCTTCAAAGTAGATATTCTATTCTTCCATTCTTCACCCACAGTGTTATCGGCTCTATTTCTGCAGCCGAGTGAAACAGTGTGAATAGCACGCGGCTGCCTTGGAAACAGAGGCCCTGGAGAGGATGGAGAGCTGATTAGAGAGAAGCTGCTTGTCTCCAATCAAACCCGGTGCCTTGTCTGTTTACAGTGAGCGCATCCACTGAGCTTTCCACGCTGACCCAGAGGGAAGATCCGAGGGGTCAATATCTCCATTTGCAACTGCCGCAAAAAATCCAAAACCAAAGAAAATGTCTCACAGCGCAAGCAGTGTTACACAGTCTCTGCCCCTGAGACCGAATTATACTTGCAAATATTGTGTAGCTTTGTTTCTTTACTGGCTTTGCAGCAGGAGTTGGATGTGGAATTCACACAATATTCTCTCTATTCTCTTTGACTGGGATTGCAACCTGAGGCAACCGCGGCTCTCTGGCTGGATGAGTTAATGAAACAGAAAAACGCCTCATAAATGCAACATGACCAAACCTGCACTCAACATACGGAATCCGCAGACTTGTGACCTTTGACACTGTAGTGAGTTGTTGTGTCTTCGTGTAAAAATACGTATCTATATTTTAGAATATATCAATATCATTAGAACAATGAAAATGTTCTACGCACTGCTTATCTTTTGTTGCTGTTTATTCAACTTTAGATGAGTTACATGTCACATAAAACTCCAGTTTCCCATTTGCTGCTTATTTAGTCAAAACATCTTTATTGTCCAAAGTGATTTCATGTTTCGAGTTCGCTTTATTTGATTTAAAATACATGCAAACAACTTCTAAACAGTTCATAAATGCCCAGAGTAGTTAGGTTTCTAAACACATGGGTTTGTGATACACAGTCGTCTGCTTATGGCTGAAATCTAGTACTTCAGACTTCCTCTAAAAATGCTTCTAACTTCCCCCTTTGTTACGTCTGGCTCAAATATGTTAAACCATTTAGATTAATTTTTAGTCTTCCTTATGTTTTCTCTTACTCACTATGGAGACTCAGTCTCAGAGTTTTTTTGTGCAGAACAGTTTTGGGCTTTAGCGACTCTTTGTGAAAGCAGGCCAGGGTGAGGTTTGGACTAAATGGAGCAATATTTCAGATTAATCCTCATTAATGTCAATTATGTGCTGACCCTTCCACTGAAAGGGAAAATCTGAATCAACACGGTAACAACCCGCCTGCAGCGTTGGAGATTTTAGAAGATTAGGATTCATCCTGCGGGGAAGTGAATGCCACAGGTGCTCTCACATATCAAACCCCGGAGAAACTGAGAACATTTGTAGACACACTGCACCCCACACGGCCCTGGATTAGACGTGAGCGTTGAGGCTTTTGAACGCACGTGACCACGGAGAGGCAGAGCCAAGCACAAGCCACATTTCTGCACAGGCAGACTTGGCTTTATTTTGGCATGCTGCTCTGCGGTGAGCGGTGTGAGGGTTTAGAGGGATTGAACGGTGTTGACTTTGCTGTGAACCTGCAGAGCCTCTACACTCTCACAGCTGCCTCCCTCATCATCTACAGAGGGCCTCCAATCATTGTGGAAAATAAGGGCTGGGGAGGCTAAAAGATATATCGCTACACCCCCTCCTCCTCTCTCCTGTCCTCCCTCCGTCTCTCCCTTTCTGCCTCTCTCTCCACCAGTGCGAGGTTTTTTATTTTTTATTTTTACTGCCTCTCCTTCAAGGTGGTTGTCATAACTCACATTTCTTTGAGTTTATCTAATATTCCAATTATGCAGCTGCATATTTGGTCGCTATTTTTAAGAGCACATCCCAAGGGCATGCCTGCAGCTCAGGCATTTCTTAGTTGAAGAACCACAGTGAGTTGGCTGGCTGTGACAGATCTGTCATATCACAACCTCCCACTGGATTTTAAATACTCAGCTCTCTCAAACAATGGAAAAATTTAGACATGTTCCACATTAGGTATGATACAATATACTGAAATTTTGGTTGACCATTACTCAACTGAAGCAATGATGCTGATAAGAGGCACAATTACCTTGTTTCAGTGCTGGGTTTTCCTAGTGCGAATCATGTTTTCTCAGTTCTCAGAAGCTGCATTTTCATAGCAAATTTACGCAAAACTTTCTTGATATTCTGCTAATGTAAAAGAAATAACAATTTTGCAATTCAATTGTTTCCATTAAATAACAAACAGTTAAAATCAGTTTGCTCATGCAATAAGTCAGTAAAAGAAAAGATCCTCCTACCATTTCCTGTCGTCTTCTTTGTCGTTTCCACCAGTAGTAACATTCAGTTGTTGATCACATGACCAATGAGATGCAAAAAAATGTGTTTCCATTGCAGTTTTGAGAATTGCACTAATTTCGATGCAGCTGAAAAACCATCTCATCGTAGCGCAAAAAATCTTATTGAAAAATTTGTTTTTTTCTAAATTGGTGAGTTTAAGTAAATTTATTTTTATAATTCCAGTTCCAATTTGTGCAATTTTAAGATAAATGGAAACGCAGCTAATGTCTAGAACCAGGATCCAGACCTCTCAGAATAATTTATCATCCTGACGGATTATTTAGATTTCAAATCTGGACTTATCAATGACATTTTTATCAATTTTATTAGTGTCAAAGATAAACTAACCCAAATGCACTAATGCTGTGAGACTCTGCACCGTATCTCCATTTAATTTCAATGACATAAGAAGACACAGGACTATAAAATATTGTCACACTATTACCTTAGTATGCATTTGTGACTGTAGCATGCAGTTTGATCACCAGATTAGCCAGGGTTTCATATATATTTTGGCTATATAGAAAATTATTGCAGGGAATTTGTTACGTCAGCAAACCAACCTCAGAGTTTTCCACCAGTTTTTAGAGGATGCAAACTTTTTCTCTGAAAATGTTTTCTCTTTTTCTTTAGGTGAGCCTTAAACATGTGCTTTAAGATTCTTTATGGTCAATTTTCTTCCTAATCACCCAATTTAAAATTTAAAGAGGAACAGAACTGTGATTAAAAACATGAAATTGATCTATTGTAGGAAAGTTAACTTTCTAGGTGGCCAATCTGTCACAGGGCAGTAGAGAAAACCTCCCAGTCTTTATCTTTATTTGTTTCTTTAATCATAGTTTCATGAAACAAAATGAAATTACCTGACATAGTTCAGAACAAAGCTCTTTTGTCCTTATTCTTACCCCATTTTTGCATTCCCATTTCGTCTTTGTCTTTGCAGATCTGTGTAGTTGCTCAAATGTCCGTCTGACAAGAAATAAAAACTTCTTACAACAAACTGAGGCTGTACATAAGGCCAAACAGCCTCTGATTTTATTCCCATTGGGTCGGTTCAGTAATCCAAGCGGTTCTGCTCAGATAACTTATTCATTACCTCGGGGCAGACGGGGATGAGAATTAAGGTTTTATGTATAAAAGCAAATAGGTTTTGTTGAGTTGTGTCCAAATTTTAGCCATTTCTTTTTAGCGATTTATGCCCTTAAGCTCTTTTGTTCTTTAAAAATAAGATTTTTGGCACAACAGCGGGTTCTGATGCAAAGGTCACAGTAGTAATTCAACTTTAGAAGCGAGGGATCTGCACTGGATGGTTATTCACGATGCAAGAGATGAGGTATGAAGTGATAAGAGCTGAATTCATCCGCAGCTTTAGCATACTCAAGGTTTGAAACTGGAAGGATAAAGTAGCAGCATGGCCCACAGAGCTGGCTCCCCTCCAAAAACTAACCACTAAAGGTACATTTCTCCAAGCTTTTGGCGTTGATACATGGCCGTGTTTCCAGTTACTGCCTCTGTAAAAACCAAAGCTTGTGTCCAGCTAAGGAAGACGTATCTCCTGCTCGTTCTTGGACTCGAAACCCCAGAGAATGGTCAACCCGAAAAAAACAAAAAAATGGATTTCAGTTCATAATGAAAGCCAGCTCACAATGCCACTCAGTTACATATTTTTTTCTTAGATCGGTGAAATTCAAACTCTTCCTGGAGAACAGACATCCCATATATAAAACCAAGCCAATTTACAGCAGAAAGAGACGGACTAAAGAAAAGGACGCAGACGCTATGTTTGTGTGTGGATTACTCCAGGCCTCTTGGCTCTGCATTTAAAGACTTACTGACCTTTTCTGGGAACCAGTTGTGACAGAAAAACAAGGCAGACTTGTAGATCTGTGAGAAATTCACCTGCGGTGGGTATCAAGGAGTGGGAGATGTGTATTGTACCTTTTTTCCATTTACTTCCAGACCTGTTTTGGACCACATTGCCAATTTCAGGCACAATTTGCTGAGGGGCCAGATGCAGCTGCTCTCAGAATCTGAGCACAGCGGTGTGATATAAACACAAATGGAGCAAGTCTTGAACTATTTAGGCTTCCATACGGTCACATTTCATGGGAAATGAGAGTTGGACATTGTGAGACCCATATAAGACCATAGATATGCAGTAAAAATGCAAGTCTTTGTGCTACTATCAACTTCAACTTAATAAATGTAGACCACAGAAAAGCAAAAATCAGAACACATATTTTGCGTTGTTGTATTTGGCACCTGTACATTTGTTTTGCATAACTTTGTTGGCTCCATTCTTTGCCTTTATGGTCAAGGTATCTGCTAATATCATGCTAATGAAATGTGTGGGTAGTTTACTTGACATGGTTGGACCTCTCTGCTAAGCCTCAGCGTTAATCTGGTTGGACACATCGGCCAATGAAAGCAATTTGTCATTAAAGCCAAATAAAGTTTCCTTGTAGCCATTTTCCAGTCGGGTCTCAGGACCCGCAGTTGCTGCATAGCTGACCTATAAATCAGCCTGTGGTTCTCCAAATAGAACCAACTTTGTCAGCAGAACTGCAAGTACGGAACCAGTCATCAAGAGACAAAATCCCTAATTTCTTATCCTACATAAAACTCTTTTTATTTATTTTTGTTGTTTACAGAAAAGAAAAATTAGCAAACTTTGATCGAAAGGAAGAAGGTTATGATTATACTCATGAAAACAGGCCTAAGTGGGGAAACTTGGACAAATTCTTGGTTTGGCTCTGACCAATTGGAAATGCCGATAGGTTTGTCTTTGGATCTTCTTCCAATGCAACATTCCTGGAAAAAAGTATTTTTGTTTTAGCAACAAACTTTACAGTTAGGTGTGGGATGAAGCAATGAATGAATAAATGAACCAACCCTTGATCTCCATTGTTTAGTTTGGTGAAAGATTCGATCATCATTCCAGACTGAAGGACATCATAATAAAAGAGCATTTTAAGGAAAAAATAGATTGTGCTCTGACAGATAATTTAATGTGGGCCAGTATTTTTTCTTTTCTTTTAGCATGATAATGTCGAACCAACACAGAAATGGTTCTCTAAGACACAAGAGTAACTTTTCTACTGCCATCTCCGTCCCCAGACCTAAATCATTTAAATGGTTGACTTTTTTTTGTATCACTTCCTACTCATTTTTAAAAAGTGTCCCTGTATGTTTGGGAGGCACTGTATATTTTCACAAACCTTATGAAATAAATAAATACACATTAATCTGGAATGTGCTTTCAGCAAGATGCAAGATGATTTTTTAGACAGCTGTTTTTGAGGTTGTTTAAACTGTAGCTTTTTAATTTGTAACTTCAAGCTTTAGTTTTGTAAATAAGAAAAAATGTAGACCAAAATAACAGGTAGATATATATGTTTTAAGTTGGCTTGAAATCTGTAATAGTATGAAACAAGATGTGCAATGTTTCCTTAATTTGGAGCGCAAACACAAGTTTGCAGAAATCTGTCTTCATTCCAACGTTTTCTCTTTTCCTGCTGTTGCCAATCAACTGTTTTCAGGTGAGGTGAAGTTTACTTCGACAAAGAAGATGGCTGGCCATGACCTCAGATGCCCTGTGGCTTTCTGATAGAAATATCTTAGCTTGAGAATGTTAAAGTCAGAAACACAAAACCAGATAAAGCCATCAACCAAACTGTTGCAAATGCCCGACTATTTCATTGATTTTGTGCTCCTGGAGGCAGCCTGCAGTCATTGTCATCTGGGAATACAGGCATGACAACCTGGCAGATGTCAAATCATTCTGGCTCTCGTCATTTCCCCTTCTCTTAAAATGTTGATTCCCCAACATGGCTCTTCTGCCGTTTACCATGCAGCTTTCCTGCATACACAACCCCCTATGGAATTGTGCGTACACATGTAAAACACTGGAAGGGACAAATTTATTAGACAAGAAGCATTTTAAGGATTATTAAGTGCTGCTGCATCAACAAATTGATTTTATCTGAGCAAAAACTGTTTGTTTGAGCCTTTTTTTAACCTGACTAGCTAACTAACCAAAAATGTTGTTTAGTCATTTCATTTAAACTACACTGACAGTTTTTGAAGGTAGCAACAGCCGCAATGTAAATGAAAGTGAATTCCCGTAATTTGTTCAAAACTCCTGAATGGCTTTTAGATACTGGAGGCTGTTGATCCTGTCCCAACCATCATTCTCTAAAACACAAACTGTCAGCAATTTAACTACAATTTTCCTCCTCGCTAATCACTCAACATTCAACATCTTTTGTCAGACATATCCAGTATCCATGAATATACAATGGAAAAGAAAAAAAAAAAAGCACATGTAGCATAGAAGAAACAAAACCTAATTCCACCAAAAATGTACATTTTATTTATGCATTTTAATTTTTATTTCATTGTCTCTCATTTTTATCTTGGAATCATTTTTTTAGGCAAAATTTATGTAATAATTTTGGGAAACTTTAGTCTTGTTTTATTGTTGCGGTCATAACCCGTGACGTCACTTCCTCCTTCACCAGCCCATTCTTGGATGCTATGGAAGAAGGTCAGTTTCTTACGGTATCTTATTTAAAAGTTGCTGTAGATGACAAAATGCTTTACTAACGTTTAGCTAGTGTGTTTGTATAATGTTTATTCCAGTTTTTATATATAGTTTGGCAGAAAAATGAATGTGTTTGTCGAGTGTTGGACCATAGTTTTGCCGCGTATGAGTGAGCTAGCCGACTGCTAGCCGACTGCTAGCCGACTGCTAGCCGACTGCTAGCCGACTGCTAGCCGACTGCTAGCCGACTGCTAGCCGACTGCTCTTAATGCCATTTCTTTGCTATGGGCAGGTGGACTGATGTTGGCTGGATATTTTCTGTGCTGCTGAAATATTAAAGTCCATTCTCTGCAGATTAAATATGCCATAACTTTAGCTGACCTGCAACTCTTGAGGCATGTTTAATTCATAACGCAGAGTTTTATTCGTGGTTTGGCTACCCACAGTTTTCTGCTGGACCAGAATTGGTCTAACATAGATGCCTGTCCAAAACTGGATGAACAGCTATTTGAATTTCTTAATATTAAAATTTGGATTCTGAAAAAAGAAAGGGGACCAAGTGAGACCAATTTAAAGTCAAAGTTTATTTATGTAGCACATTTATAACAGCCTCAGCTGACCAAATTGCTTCACAATATCCCCAGTAGATAAATGATAAAATAGAAAACAAAATTAAGTTAAATAAAAACAATAATAAGACAATTATACTATTGACAAGGATACCAACCTCTAATAATATGAAGAACAAATAAACAATACTTAATTTCAGCTGCAGCCATTTTCTTCTCTCCTTTACAGTTTCTCTGTAATTGATGTTGAAGTCCAGGGAAAATAGATGTTTTCAGTCTGGACTGATTGAAGTCTGATTAATGTCTAAATTCTTCACAGACATGGATTATTTTATTTAAATGCGAGAATCTTTTTGGTGTCTTTTGATGTTTGCTTGAAATCTAAACATAGGCTTATTTTAGCCGGAAGGAACTAGCCATAAATTATAACATCTCAATTATTAACACAATATTTCCACCAGATTATGTTTTCAACATGTAGAGTCGTTTTTGAATGTTTATTAGACGTCTAAATTTAAGTTGTTTTAGATTGAGTAGCATAAAAACGGGACAGCAGCTAGCATCAAACTCAATCTTTAGTCCTTTACTTCCCTAAATATTCTGACTTGGTCTGTTTCTTTACAGACTATTGTTTGGACATTATGAACTTCTATTTTTTATGATAAGCTTTTGCACCTGGCAGTGTTTCTTGGTCCAAACCTTGACAAAATATATAGGTCCCTTACTATTCACACAAGGGTATAGCATCATCTCTTGGGGGTTTCTTCCATCTGTTCTCTGAAAAGATTTATACCCTGCCCTACAAAGGACAATCTCACCTCAAAACCATTTTCTTTTTCTTATTTACCAATAAAATAGAGATACTGCAGCTTTGTTGTTCTCTTTATAAAACACCTAAATCTGGACATGTTTTCAGCCACTTGGGTATGCATAAATACATATTTTTTTCTGTATGTAGAAGTTCAAACACAAGGCAAGCAATTGACAGGACTTCATTTCACAACTGCCAGGAAAAAGAAATAAAGAAAAAACTACAAATGCATGTAGGCCAAGATAAAAAATCCAAGTCCTTTTGAGTGGCAGCCCAGATTCAGTGGCTCAGGTGGGCTCAGCCAAGCGGGGCTCCACATGCATAAATATTGCAGAGTTTAAATCTGAATCCTGTGACCATTTTGATTTTGTGAAAGACTGCAAGTAATAGAGTGAGGAAAGGAACTGGTGTGGCTCCCATTTCAAAACACGCAACTGTATGATATGTTATGCATTGCACATGAGATGAGCTCTTTCAAGTTTCATTTTCCTGTAGACTTCCTTGGGTTGTAGCAGTTTCTGGTACAAACCATCTGGTGGCGGATTAAAATGGAGAATTTGGGTCGAGGGTTTACAGTCACCTCAACCAAAATGTAGCTTCTACACCACTAGTTTTAATCACTTAAATTAATTAAAAACATCAAAAACTGCTGTTAATGGCTATGTGTTTTACCAAATTTACCCCACGGATACATTCTCCCCTTCCTGTTTCCTGTGCTGAACAGTTGTGTCATGGGATAATCAGTGCAGTCTGGAGGTGATCGACAGGTGATGAGAACCTCGATCTAAAAACGGCAGGAAGTCTGTCATAAAAGTTGTCAGCCTGTAAGTGAGAAGCTGCTGCAGAAATCCCCTTGCACAGGAAAGAGAGACTGACTACTTTTCTTGCCAAGTGTAAGAAAACGACAGAAGACTTCCATATGGAGTTTAAAAGCAGCAGAAAATATGTGAAGTATTGATTCAACATTGGACTTTCCATCATGTTCAATAGAAATTTGAAGTTAAAACTAAAGCCATGAAAAAGTGTTAGTCTTTAGTGTTTTTACAGTCCATGGTATTTTACAGGCAGGTTTCACAAAACATTTAGCAAATCAAAGCTGAAACACAAGAACAAAAATCACATTTCTTATCCTAAAGATCTAAAATATGAATACAGCAAAATGCCCAAGACATCAATCAGGTAATTATTTACTTCTTACCATTTTGGACAAATTGTTCATGTAGTAGCAGAGTCACTACTTAGCATGCCGCCCACACTTCATTGTTAAAAGAATCAGCCAGGATGGGTGGTCTCTACAGCGTCTTGATGAGGTCTGCAGGGGGCTGTAGAGACCGGTGTGGGCTCTCCGTCTTGAAAGAGCATGAGAGCGTCCCAAGTGTTTTGAGTAAGTGAAAAACCTGCGTAGTAATGTCATTATGTTTTAATATTGTGGTGGCAGCAGGGGGCCTGAGTTGAACCTGAGTTCACTGTATCTTCAGGCATGCCTGGGTGGCTGAGAATTTCTCATAGAAGCTCAGATTTTAAACCTGTGGCTAAAAGCAGTAGCACCAATGTCAGCACTGACGCCTTGCCAAAAGAAACTCCTCAGTTCAATTACCCTTCTTATAATAGACTAGTGACTTGTCTAGTTCGTCCCATGACTCCCATCCGTTCACTGCCACACTCCCAGTTTAAGCAGAAGCACATGTTTTCATCATTGTCACCATTTATTCATTCTATCATGCAGTTTATAACTTAAATTTAAGTTTAATATTTGGACTACAGCTGAAACTGATGGTGGAGACCCAGAAACATAAAATTCCTCAGATTGTTTAAAGTTTAAGGGAGTATTTTATCATTATTGATGTCCTGACACAACTTCTTCACTTCTGTTACGATATAAATACTGCAGCTTTTAGTATTTGCCGATACTGATATTGATATCAGCATGAATCTTACTTACTTCTTCACTTAATTTGTAATGTGGAATGTTAGGAAAAGCTTTTATTACTCATAGAACATTAGAAACTATTTGTATTTTTAGCCACTGAGTTTAAATGGTATGATGTTGTGTCTTTTTGAGGGATTGTAAATGTAAGTATTTATTGGTTTATTTGTTGTTCACTTTTTTAGTCATACCAGCACCTACATGTTTTTGGTCAGCAGGTTTTGAGTTTTTAACCTTCATTGGTTGAAGAATGGAAATTTATTGTCATGCCCTCTACCTGGATATTAATTGTTGTTTTTATTGTGACCTGCTATAAAATTATTGGCCTATTCAAACATGAGTAAAGATCTGAATCTGTAATTAGTCAACAGTCATAGCTATGAGAACAACCAATGTGATTAAAACGCTGATGGATAGAAATGCTGGGCTGGACTAAATGCTGGACTAAGTGTTTCTGTGTTTCTATCTGAGATTTTAGATGCAGGCCGATATAATCCAATACTCAATTTTTGGCTGATATCAGACCAATTTCCAATATCAATAGGCATAAAATTGGGAGACAATACCTAAAAAATACCTTTTTGAAAAGCATATCACTTTCATTTTCTCACTGAAGGAGATTTTGACAACTTGCAGTGATTCAATTATGTTCTGATGGGTTTATACAGCTCTGGAAAAAGTTAAAAGACCTTTTAAAATGATCTCTGATTTTTCTTTTTATAGGTACTGTATATGTTTGAGTAAAATGAGCATTTTTCTTTTATTCTATGAACTATTGACATGTCTCCAAATTCCAAGCAAAATTTGTGTATTTATTAGCAGAAAATGAGAAATGGAACAAGCAATAAAAAACCTTAAGGCAGAACCATAGTACACCTACCAACAACTGTCTCCAGAAGTAAAGTCCTGAATAGTTCATGGTATAATTAGTGCTGCTTTGATGCTGACAGTAACAAACAGGGATGTTCCATCCATGAAACAAAAGTAATCCCAACACATCCAACATCACACAAATGGGAATTTAAAATGTATTTGTTGACAGGAAAGTATTTACAGGAACAAAAGCAGCTTGAATGATCAGATGCTAGTTTGTATTATGAATTATTTATTTAATGAAAGCAGCCAACATAAAAGACATTTCTTATTTCCCAGCAGGGTTCTTCACAAGTTATTTTGAATCCTGAAGAACTGTGTAATGTCAGTTCTTCACTGTGATCCAGCAAAGTTTACAAATCTGCTGAAGGATTACAGAAAAAAGTAATTGAGTAAAGTTTCTGTTGGCCCGTCAGATGGAGAGAAGGAATAGTTTATATATCTGACAAAATATATGAAAGGGCAATCTGGATCTTAAAAATTAACTGGTTTTATCATTAAGTTTAGATTTTTGCCAAGCAATCACAAAATCAATGTTATTGAAACATAATTTTTTAAAATATTTTTGTTTTACACAGACATTAAGTATGATCTTATTTTGTAATTTAAATATATGAATTTAGTAGTGTAGTTCACTAAATTGTAAGCAAATTTGTTGGTAAAAAAAAGCTAAATTTTATTAAATATTAGTTGTGAAATTTTTTTCCCCCCTGATTTTTGTGCATTTTATTTATTTTTTGGTAATTTTTATTAATTTTTTATTTGACGGCCTTCTTTTTCTACCTAAAGAAGATCAGAGACAATTGATTTTATTTATATTTAACTTTTTTTAAGTCTTGTATTTGGCTACTTCAGCAGTTATTTTAAGAGAAGCTTCAACAAATAGGAAGTTGTGGACATGTCATGATGAAAGCAATTTATTGTTTCAACGTTTTCTGACTTCCATGAATAATTGATGATTAATTTTGATTTGATTTATTTATTTTAAACAGATTTTTGAAAACAAGCAATAAGTAGGACAAAGAAAACGTGCATAGCCAAGAACAAAAAAAATGTTCACCACTACTTTCCTGTTTGAAAGGATGGAACAAGTGAACACTTATTTAATCATACCCCTTAATTTGATGATTGATTTACATATTTACCAAAATAATAATAATTTTATTAATTTGTTCATAATTTAATAGCTATAAGAAGATACCGGAGAAGTTTGATAGATGTAGTAATGCAGATGTGCAGACGGTTGCTGGGTCAGAGGAGCATGTTGTGCAATAAGAAACCAACATGAAAGAGATGGATAAAAACAAAGAAATTCTTATATAATGTAGTTTACATCAGGTTTTATCCATTGAACAATCACAAAGAAAGCCTGTTTGTGTTGAATCTGCTTTGTTGTCGACCTCTTCTGAGAGCTGCTGTTCCTTTGTGTTGCACATCTGCACAATTGAGGCAAGGGACTCTCAAAATACAGAGCGGCGACATGACAGATAACTGCTCATTGTCTCTGTTCTCAAACTCTTGGCACAACATGATGACAAATTTGCTAAAGATGTCAGTATGACCTGAGAAGGAACAAAGGGAATCATATTGCACATTTCTCTTCACACCATGTCTGCTCTGGAGGCTTCAGATGTCTTGAGCTGTGTGTTTTATAATTGGATGTTGAGGATGAAAGAGCCACAATTGAGCATTGGCGGTCATAGGAAAGGTTCCGGTTTTTGATGGTTTACCCCTCGCAGTAATGAAAGGAATAATCGCTGCTCCACTGAAAGTCGTTTAAAGGGAAATTACAATCAGAAAATCATTTAACTTACCTGACATTTTATGAGCTAATGCTTCAGTGACTACAGCTTTGAAACATTTAACAGAAATCCTGTGTAGAGCATCAGAGTTTAGTTACTCCGTGTATGTTTGTGGATTCAGAGAAGGATTAAGATGTCCATTGAGGAATGTTCTTGAGGCATTGCAGGGAGTATGAGGTTCAGGAAATGTAGCTTTGAGCAATCCACTCCTTGGATGACCAAAGTAAGAGATATTTCTGCATTCCTGGCACAAAGTCCAAGTTCAGGTTGTTCTACAGATCCAGGTTGCTCCCTGTTGTTGATCCTGTGTTTTGTTTTCATGGGCAGAGACTCAATCCTTACTTTAGAAGAGGATCTTTGGGTTTGGGAACAGCAAAGTGATTGCTTTTGGAACATGAAGTGGTTCTTTCATGTGCTCCACAGAAATGTGGACTGCTTTCTTTGGGTTGGGAGTGAGTCTCTGCCTACTGCAGCTCAGCTTTATTATATTGTTGGTTGGAACAGGAGATGGACTGATGAGTCAGGGCCTTGTGTGCTATAATCCAGACATTGTATTGATGAAAGGACATCAATCATGTCTGATACAACAAAATATTGTATGCAATTGGATGTAATAAGTTTCCTCTGTCTGCCCTTAAATAAGTGAAGAGCTTAGAGAATTTGGTGCAGTATGAAGCAAACACTTGAGATAGTTTGGGCATCTCGCTTTGGAGGTTTCAATGGGAGGAAACATCAGATTGATTCAGAATATGGATGCTAATTGATAAACAAAAACATCTAAGAAAACCATGAAATTGACCAACAGATCTTCACTTTAATTGATGAACTTTTTTTGAATAGCACATTTCAGCAACAAGGCAGTTCAAAGTGCTTTACATTATAAAACACCAAAAATACTTCAGTGGAGTTTGATGTCTTGATTAATCACAGGGCGATAGTAGAGAGAAACAACTCTCCTTTAACAGGAATAAATCTCTAGTAGAGACATAAGTAGGTTCAGTGACAACCTACTGTGATTGTGAGAGAGTTTGGCAAAAGTTGGTATTTGTAAAAAAAATACCAATCAAGAAAAAAAGGAAGATAGATGACATACATTCATAACTCTGCATAAACCAGCACCAGAAAATCCAAACCATCAAACGCCGTTGTTTGTTTGTTTTTGGTTTTGTTGTGTGTGTGGTAGAAAGGGATTCAGTCTGGCTTGGCTTTTACTTACACAATATTGTGAAGAAAATTATTGAAGTCCTGGTCGGCATTATTTTTTATGACATTGATGAAGTATATCTAATAATCATCATGCAAAAATCCACCCAAACACAATAGTTTGGGACTTTTTTGCTCTGTGCCAGAGACGTTTCCAGCATGTGTTTCTTTTACATGTGTGTGGCCGTTGTAATGGCCCTCAAAGTGCAGCCAGATGTGCAGACAAGAGAAAACAAGTGATGTGCACGGCTTGTTATCTTCTGCGGCTGAGCAAGTAAACTTTGGGGAGCAAAATTTTGGGAATTTGTTGTTCGTGGTGAACAAGCTTTGTTACTCACTAATGCATAGCTTTAGGCAAAGGATCATGTGGTTGAGCTAAAATATATAAATGCATGAGTTACAAATTGGGATCATCAGTGCACTGTAAGAAAAAAACGGCATATGTCACAGTTTTACATTTTATTTGTCTTTCTTAGGATAAGTAGATTTTTCTCATGGAGAATATAACTTTATTTTGAGAAAGATTGCGACCACATGAGCGGTATTTGATGATTAGACTGGACAACAGATGGCACTAAAGAATTAAGGGGTTTTTAGATATCATGACTTTACCCAATATGACATAAAATACCACATTTAGATAAAAGGTGCTACATTTATCCAAATTTAAGCTTGGATTACTCACTGATAGCTTCAACCTCCAATCATTCAGGTTCTTTGATTTGATTAGATGTATAAATTATTTGGTTGACGCATTAACACACATTGCTCATTTTCTAAATCTGCAATCAAGGAAATCAGTCAGCTGCAGCTTTGCACCTAATGTTGCTTTGATCTCCACACCATGGAGAAAGGGCCTCGTGTTTTCTCAGGGGAGATGGCTGTATAGGAAACCTGACTTAAACCCAAGCACATTAAGAGACTGTCTGGTTCGTGTTTATTGATCTACCCTGCAGTTTGCAGTTCCCAAGAAAGGAATAAACAATTGATTATTATTTGTGTGCTAAGTGTCACTTCTGATTTGTGGTTATTTATACCAAATTTTGCAAACACATATGATTTCCCAGGAGAGTTTTGGTGGGGAAAGAGGATTAATTTCAGGTATTTTTGCTGTTCTAAGAGCAGAACTAAATAAATTCTTATGTTTTTGAAAGAGTGTTTGTTATTTTTCTGTGGTTATCTTGAAAACCTCTGAGGAATTTAGCTTTTATAATTGCTTTTGCTTTAGAGATCAAGTTCATAACTAAATATGTCTTTTGATATTATTTAGAAATGGCTAAATTCCCAACTCAAGCTGGATGCAGAAGATAAATGAAAGAAAGTCCTTTTGCTAAAAGTTGCGCCAAAAAAATGCAATTTATTTGTTCAGATTAAATCACAGTAAATTACCAGTACTCCCCCTGTTAGTTCTGGATGATAGTCGCTCTCTATTGATTATTGACTTCTACTGTGGGAAGTGACTGGAAAAACTTCTCACCTTATCTCTTAGGCAGACATTATTCAGGCTAAAGAGCCACTTCTACCCAGTGACGATCTGCATGATATTTCAAAATAGAACGATACTCTTGTTTTTTTCCATCCAATCTATCAATGCATCTCTTGCTCCAGAAATTTGATTGTAGATAAACTTTTGCTGACATATGTTCTAAAGTTCTCTGTTGATCCTAATACCGGGATAATTTTATAAAGGTAAGCTGTTCTCCAACATGAACCCCAATTTCTTCAAGCAGACTTTCATGTATAAAATACATGTTTGGATCTTCAGAGGTTGTATTTAAGCCCTTTGTAACTTTTTAATTCCCATTAAAGCGTTCATGAATTTTATGCTAGTTCAGACTAGCTCACAATATGTGCCTCTCACCAGGTTTGTGATTATTTTAGCAGTTCTTGTCTTTGATCCATTTTAAAACGGTTAAAGTGCCATCAGGGAATACAGTTTCTAGGAAGAGCTGAAGTTTGGCAGGAGCAAACTTAAAATAAGAGCTACTGTTGAAGTGACATTGATAGCATTGGGAAAACCCAAGGTTTACTAACAGAGCAGGACTCGGTACATCCATTAATCCATTTGTCCATTAACTATTCCCCTTTATCCTTTCAGTGTCATGGAAGAGTTGATGCCTATCTCCTTCGCTCATTGACTAAGGTACAGGATGCACCCTTTACAGGTTTCCTCCCTATTAAATTTCTTCTTTTTTGAGTTTTTGTTTAACAGCAGACACATATAACCTTGTCTATACAATTGGTAACCAACCAAACTCCATGTGAAAAATTAATTGCACTCCCTCACAACCCTGTTAGGTAAAATCATGAATTATACATGATAAACCATATTTTTTACACATCTCGATCTGAATTCTGCCAGATCTGTACTATCAGAAGTTTACTTCAATAGAACCTGCAGAGAGTAGACTAAGAAACCTCAAAAACATGTCATTCTCCAAGCTCAGGTTCAATAACAGATGATAGAAAAAGTCACTAATATCTGTCAATCTGGAAAGCTTTGGAAAGCCAAAGTTTCCATTAACCACAAATGAAGAAGACATGGAACTAGAGTGAATCTTCCCAGCAGTTGCTGGCCTACAAAAATTACTCAAATATTTCAATCAGTCACTTTCCCAGGGAAAAGAAATAAACCGAAATCAACATCTGAAGCTTTATTTTCCTCACGGTCAGTGTTTATGATCCTAAAACAAAAAGGACATTTTAAAAAATATGTTGTGGTCTGATGATACACAGGGGATATTGTTATGTCCCCTGGTTTAAAGCAAAGACAGCATTGCTCCAACTCAAGGCAGTTGTTGGTTTGAGTACTTTATTCCTCAATTTAGTTTGATCTGAAACAGCTTTTTGTGTCAAGCAAGTGTAAAATGCAAAGCAAAATCAGCAGTGATTTTCAGCAAGGCAGATTTTTAAATGCACTATTTAAATTCATGCAGACTAGATAAGACAGTGCCAGGCTCTGTGTGATGGGGACACACTCAGATTTGTAACACCAGCTCCTGTTGCATTGCATCAGCCTCCTAATGGTACTTGACATTGTTGAAGTGCTGAGGTTAATGTTAATGAACATTGGAGTGTGTGTGGAGCTAACACTAAGCCTGTCCTTCATTCCTTGATACGCAGTTTTTCATCTGCCATCCTGAAAGCACTATCAATAAAAACCTTCAACTGGCTTGGTAATCCCAGGATACAAGGTCTGGCCCACCTAAAAACTACAATGCTGTCGGTTACAGTTAATATTCAAACTTTATAAGTCATAAATCCTTTGGGTTTTAATCTGCTTCACCTCTATGCATTGGACTGAAATCGTATAGCCATATGGCTCCTTTTTTATTCTCACAAATTGGTCTACCACTCAGCTGAGCTCCCCATACTGAGCAGCATATATATGACTTCAGCCATTTAGGTTTGGGAGCTTGGCCAAAGCTATATGTCAGAGCAGGGAAAAAAAAGTGGGAGCAGTGCGAAAATTTGGGTGTATGACTGAAAGCACTGGCTCCCACCCAGCTCTACCGTCAGGGTTAAAGTACCTGGAGCTAACGGCTTTGGATGTGTGAGCTCGGATCGGTGTGTGTGTGTGTTTTCCTGCATCTCGGGGTTAGGTTTCAGTTTTCGTGCTGATGGGAGGAAACGCTGATTTAATTTCAGCCTCCTTAGAGTGCCCCTAGACCTCTGATTTACAACCCTTGATACTTTAAGATAATACACTGAGGCCAGGCTGCATTAGCTACAAGAGCAGGGAGAGTTAACATTAAGATTCACACTATACAGCAAAGACAAGGCGGCTATAAACAACTGAAACAGATGGGAAATACTTTAAACTGGCGTTTTAGGGAAGATATTTATACATAACAAAGAGCTTCATGCCGGCCATCCTCCTTTTGTCCACATCTCCTTTTCGACCATGGATTTCTAAGATGAGCTCCTGTGTTTTTATGGCCTATAACCATTCAGGGCTCTAACAGAAGATGTCATTATATATTCCACGGCACGGTGGCTCCTCTCGTCTGTTCTGTCCCATTGAGCTGCAGGGTGATCTTGAAGGAAGAGGGGGCACGGACAGGACCCCAGAAAATGAGATGCAGAGGTCATTAACTTTTATCCTTCACATAGGTTATGGATTTAAATAGAAAGCTGGAGCCATATTCAGAATTTGTCCCTTCACAGTGACAGGTAGGGATTTTGGGAGGCAAAGCTAACATTCGAGAGGTGAGCTATAGCTGCCGGTTACTGATTTCCCTGTTGGATTCAGGAGATGGGGAGGTCTCTTATACCATGTCAAAGGGATATTGACATGGTATATCCCTTTGACATGGTATATACAGGTTATTATACCATAACCTGTTAGCAAAAGATCACAGAAATGGTAAAGAGTCACTTTTAGACGTTGTGTGTGTGATCTACAGATAAGCTTGGGGTACGTTTCTGCTTCCAGAAGAAGAGTTCAAGTATCTTGATGTCTTGTTTATGTGGCAAGACAGCCTTCATTTGCAGTTCAGATACAAACTTGAAAAATGTACAGTGGCCCAGCGCTACCTTAGAAATAAGTGGTGGAGCTCTGACAGAGGGGACTTGAAGTACTCACACACACACACACTCTCTCTCGTCCACATCTGCCTTGTTGACGCCTTCTTTTTAGAGACTTTCTGGGAAAATCACACTAGGAGGTGACCCACAACTCACTAGAGAGACTATGTATCCCTTCTGGCCTGCAAACGCTGTGTAGTTTCCAGAATCTGTTGGATAGTTTGGCTGGAAAGAGGAATGTCTGGGTTTCCATGATGGATCCTGAGCACTGAACCATTTTGTCAAAGGTGGAATACCACACACTGGTTTTCATGAAACACACCTTTACAAAGAGTTTGATTTTGTAAAATTTAAAATGCAAATAACTCTTTGAGGTGGTCCACAATGTCTTCTGACCAAGAAAGCATAATTTAGTTTTAAATCTAACATGAATCGCAGTAATAACTCACCAACTTAACCTACAGTGACATTTTCAGAAAGTTAAAGAAGTTCAATAAAATTAGACTTTATTTTCTTATTAGTTTCCAGATTATTTTCCTACACAGGACAAATCAAAACCGATATTACATTTCCAAAAAATTAATTCATTTATTTTGTTTCCAGAAACATACCTCAAAACAGCTGGACAGTGAGCACTGATAGAAACACTGAACCTTTATGGATTCTGGTTTAGACGTTCCAGGTTACGTTTGTGGATTAAGCTTCCAGCTGGTTACTATTTTAAACCCCTTCACTGTCAAGATGACACCAGAATCCTAATGGACCCAATGACTTACATGTAAGCAGCTCTGACCTGCTTCAAAGCGTCGACCAGCTTTGATGCAGGTCAGAGCTGCTTTCTTGCTCTGGTCTTTATATATACAAAAGTTCCCACTGACCTTTTAAGTGTTTTTTATGGTTTTGTGCTCTGCAAGAATTAAAGAATCAAATATTTCAGCTTTTTATATCCACTGCATATATGATAGACATATGCCGCTTTATTTTTACACTCAATTTTGACTTCCTCACCTGTTACCAATTAAAATTGTATTTATTTCTTCTTCAGTTCTTGACAGAAAGTTATTCTCAAGTTAAGGATTTAGAAAAACAATGGTTCAACATGCTCAGGACTCAGAATTGGACCCAGCAATGTCCCAGAACATGCCACCAGTGGACAATTAGGAAGTGGAAAGTTCTGGCCAGAGTTAAGTTTGTGTCTTTATCCTTCTGAGTTATTGTGGGGTTTTGGAAATGGTCTATAAATGGAAGAAACTCTTTAAACTTGAGGATTGGGGCAAACCCTCCTTAACCCAATGGCAGAAAGTGGTTGGCAGGAGGTTTCATTGATGTTTTTACCAAACAAACTAAATTTTTACTATTTTGTGAAAATGGGCAACATTTTTGTTGTTTCATCCAATAAAATCCAGTTATTTCCCAGATAAGACCAGACAATCAATATCTGATGATATCTTCAATGAGAAATTAATATTTAATGTGGCGTCTTCATTTTTTAACATGAATATAATTGGTGTTTCTCACTTTACCTGTCCCTGGTCATAACTTTAGGAGTTACTGATGGGCGACTAGACCTTTAAGAGAGACAAATTATTGTAATAAAATGTGAATAGGCCCTCAAAGATACAAATGGGAGCCGGCAGATGGGAAGAAGGTGGAAAAAAAGAAGAAAGCTCATCAGCAGCAGAAGCACACCAGCTGTCAGTCAGTGTCAGTCGTCTCCCGCGGCGCTGCAGACACCGTGTTGTTGGAGGCAGGAAGGACTGCGGCACCTCGCATGCCTGCGGGGCTCAGAGAGCAGGAGACAATCGCAGCAGGCTTCACCCCTGGGCTTCCTCTTCATCGCCACGCTCATGTGGAATGTTTTGATTTGCGACAAAAACGTCTGCGAGTCGAACCCCCAATCCTCAGAGTACGTCTACGTCTCGCTTTTGTATTTTACCCTCCTTGATGTTTGCTTATTATTTATCTAAGTGTCTTTTGTGAGGAAAGCAACAATTAAAACCACTAGGAAAACTTTTCTGTGGAAGTAGGGGAGGTGAAAGGTCACTGCCTTAAAGGTTTGCACTGAAGGAACGAGGAGTGAAGAGATGACTGTGTGATCTCTAATCACTTGTTTTAGCTCTGTGTCGGTGGAAGGGCTTGATCACGACACGTTTGCCATATCTTGTTATAAATGGTGTCTTTTTACAATGTGTTTGAACTTTCTGGCTCCCAGCCCCGCCGCTTTCACCCTGGTCAACTCCTACACAGAAATCTACTGAAGGTTTCAAAGCGCGTTAGCTAAAAACGTAGAGGAGGGAGAGAGGGAGGAGCTGTGGGAAAGTGATAGAAAGAAAATGATGCCTTGCAGTCATGTTTGGATTGTGTGTGTTTGTGGGAATCCAGCAGCAGCAGCAGGCGGGGAGCATGCCTCGGCTCGAGATGGAGCACCGTGAGGCAGAGCAGCAAATTATACCAGTTCAGGGATGAGCCTGAAGCTGTCAGCAGAAATGGAAATAAAAAGGGGCTTTGAGTGGCCCCACAGCAAGTCAGAATGACAGCCATGTAAATAATATTGGCTGAATATGCTGCAATTTGGACCTAATTTACCCCACTGCCCCTCCCTGCTCTCAGAAAGTAGAAAAACTTGAAACAATTTATCCTTTTGAAGGTTAAAATGAACATTTCAGGCCTGTGCGTTGAAAGAAGCTGTGTTAGCGACAGTAAGCGCAGTGAGCCATGAGTCTGAGCAGGCCCTGCTCACTTCCTCCTATACCGGCTGGCCCAAACTCTAAAAATCATTACTGCACCATCTGTCTGTCATGACTTTGGCATATTTTCGCTTCACATTTATGACGCTTTTTTAACTAAAACCAGATGCAGACGGCCCTTAAAGAGCAGACTGATGCACCTCTTGGGGCTAATGGCTCAGAAGTGTGAACGTTGCCTTGGAGGGGCCTAACTCTGCCCCTTTTAATATCGAGCAACTGACATTAAATGAAAATACCGTGCAGAGCTGGCAACCTTGGCCCCGTAATGAAGGCTGGCGAGGTTGCGTCACGTCCTGAGTGGATGTGTGTGACCGTGTCAGGCTGAGAACTCAGGGAACTCCAGAACGTCTTGGCAAGTTTTAAGGAATTAAGTCAGTGGCAAATACTCCTTACAGGAAGAAGATCTGCCAGAGAGAACAACCAATAAAATAAATAACACTGATTTCTATTAGAGTATGCAATAAAAGTATGTCAAATGTACATAAATAATGAGAAAGCTGGAGGAAAATAAGGTGATAAAAGTGACAATGACTCTTTTTAAAATTTATTTAGCAATTTGTGTGTTTTTGGCCAAACTAAACTCTTTGGGCTGACGTCGTTGTTTGAAGGAAAAGAGCACTACAGATGTATTTGGATTGATTTGATTGGTTAATAAAAGAATTGGCTCATGAAGAGCAAAAATTATGTTAGTGACTAAGTGGAGTGCTTATAACATTTTACCAGTTTTCTGTGGTATGGAGTCAGGAAAGGGTCATAATTACTGTATGTTTGAAAAAACTAGTTGAAACTGAGAAAATAAAAGTTGAAACTGAATGTTTCAATCTTTTTTGATGATAAAAGTTTTAATTGTGTTTCCTTTAATACACGTTTATGCTTCCTCCTTTCAGATTGGCGTCAAAATTTGAGTCAGAAATAAATTACCCGAAAGTTAATTAGAAAATTGATAGAAACAGACTTCAATCTGAAGATGTGAAATCTAAACTGCTACAAAAACAATGTAAAATATGAAGTCTAATTAAAAATAACTAAACTTAAAGCTTTGTTAATTTCCTTTTTGAACACTGTTTTCAGGTCATAAATCTAAAATTTGATGTTTACCCAACAACCAACATATTGGTTGTTGGGTTGAAGGGTTTTTTTTTTTGTAATGACCTTTAATCAAACACAAGACAGTGTTTCACTCCAGGTGAAATATTAATTATATGTACAGAAATTATTTTGCTTAAAATGTACCAGGAAGGCAGCATTGATTTTATAATGTCATGTTTTAGTTGTTGAAGACTAGATCGAGATGTAAAATGAGAAGATCAGATGACTAAATGAACAGATGAAGTGATTAATTAACTGAAGTGTTAAAAAGTATCTGCTCTAAGAACGTTTTTAAATGTTTGACTTCAACAGAAACTCTATCAAAATGCTGACCTCTCCCTTAAACTAAAGTTTATTCCAGACTGAAAGTATTTCCAGAAGCCAAAACATAGAACAATATAATTTAATGGTGGATTAAAGTGTATGTTTTTGAGTTCAAAATAAAATGTACATGTTTCATTGTACATGTAAGGTATGATCAGAAGAAAAAGAAGAAATGATTGCCTCTTCCATAAACGAGTGTTGGCACAGCAACACTTTGTGGTCCTGGCGAAACAGCAGCAATAATTCCTTCTGGAACATAATAACCTCTTACATATTAAAGGCAACACTGGAAGATTACAGGTTTGAGAGAAACATTTTTGCTCTTAGAGGTTGTTCAATAGATGGCAGAAAATACAGAATGTTAATTTCTGTACAGCAGTTTTTCTGGCATGTTTTGTTCTGTGAAACTCCCACAGTACTCTTCCAGTAAAATCAATGACTGATTGATTCGTCCAATTGACTCCTGCTTTTAAAACAAAAGTTCTGATTTGTTAAAGCAGAAACACCGAGCCGATGGAAGAAGTTCAAGCAATTAGAATATTGGGTTTCAGGACCTTTTCCCCTCTCAAACTGGTGTTTATTTCCAACAAACAGATGCCATTGGACCATACTGAAACAATTATGTGTAAATTTCTCAAGCTCACAGACAGCCCTGAGTGTACACTGTTTGGAATTACATCTTTAGAGTTTGTTTTCCCCTCTTTTGGATTTTTCACATACAGCTCTTTAATAAATGCCAGAATGTCTGAAAGAAGCCGAAGCTCAGGCGACATCTTCAGGGAACTTATGCGGATATCCATGGATCAGCATCTGCCATCTGTTGTTTATTGTTGAAACAAAGGTCTGCTTTATGGCAAACGTTTTTTTACATGTCAACACAAACAAGATGCACGTCTAAAAAAATTTATTCAAAAGTACTTGATGAAAAACACTGACAAGCCATTCGCTTAAAAAACTAACACACCACATCTTCAAAGAACCCAACGTAAAAAGCAAAATAAAAAATTTAATCTCATAAATATGACTGTCAACATCAATTAATGTATGATAGTGAATGTTGCATTAAATTTTTTTGACTGGAGAAGACTGTGATCTTTGTAGTTTTCATCCTGCTCAGATGCACCAATTAAAGGACAGGAGATTACCCATAATGCATGTTGCTGATTGTGTGATCATCTGGTCTACTCTTTTGATCGGATTACAAGGCAAAGTTTAAAATTCTACTATTTATTTGCTGTAACTTGATATTTAATACAAATATTTGATCATCTTACAGTGGAATTTTTTTTGAAACATAAAAATACAGTAAAGAATCCTGTAAAAAAAAATTTCTATGTAAGATATAAATAATAGTGTCACCAAGAAATTAGTTTTAATTCGGTAATTCAATTTTAAAAAAGTAAAATCCTGCGTACCAAATGAAAGCTTAAAAATTCAGTTTCTCACAATTTATATTGTTAGATTCGAGTTTTTTTAATTTAAATTTTTAGTTTAAAAAAATGTATGATTTGACACAATCATAAAGAAGGCTGCTGACTTCATAGGTATTAAGAGTCACTAACCCAAAAGGTCATTGCTGAAGCTGGATGTTCATGCAACATCGGAAAGATGAGTGGAAGGAAAAAGTGCACTGGAATAAGACACAAGCATCAAAAATAAAAGCAGGCTTAGGAGGATTTTAATCCAAAGCCCAGTTGAGAATTTGAAAGAATGATTTCCCATTTTTAATGAAATAAATGATTTTATACAGAAAAAAATTAGACTGAATTATCAACATCCTTAAAACATTAAATTATGTAGAAGTTACTGGTAAGAAATTCCAGTAACTAAATAATAAAGTGCATACCTTGGACCGGTGACAAACTGGAGCGGTATAGATTTTCTTGCAGCTCACCTTCCTTCTCAACAAGCAATTTGCCTGTAACCTTTGACCCAACCAGGATATCAGACACCTTTAAAACTCTGCTGTGAAACACAAAGCTGAGATTAATCACTGCGAGACACGGCACATTCCATTTTCTGTCTTCTTGATCCTGACACAGACAAATTAAGACATCATATCTCAGTCAGGAACCAGGGATCCAGTGTTCACTTTCCCAAAGCTTTCATGTGCAACGCCGGGCCCTGCTGGGCCCCGCATGGCCCCCAGGAGCTGATTAATCAATGTTTCCCCAACCTGCTGCCCTACTCTGTTCTGCAAGTCAGAGAGCGCAATGGAAGGAGAAAAAACCCACAAGATGCAACTCAAAACCATTCAGCATTTCTGTCCCGTTGAGCATCGTGGAATATTCTGGGGCAAACTGTTGTTTGTGTGTTTTAGTGCGTCAACAGAGGGGAAGAAAAACCAGCATGCTCCACTTTTACCCTCCAGTACATCCAGCAAGGACGAAAATGAAACTCCTTTTCCTCTTGAACCTTTTGATCAAATATCAACCGCATGAGCAGATGTAACAGCAAAGACTAGATGTAAGTCTTGTCCTCTGGTTGATGTTCTGTGTTTTCAACAGTTTGCAGCATGTTCACTTCTTCCATTTGTCTTCAAAGTCCAACCGTCTGCCTACTGCTGCGTCCCCAGAGACACTTTGAAATGGTTCAATTCAAAGGAGAAAGATTGAAATTTGGGCCACCTGACTGCGACCCAACATGGCGCCCTCTGAGAGGCGCCTCGGTGGATCAAATCTGGATCTGCTTTCAGGAAAGAACTTCAGCTTTACCTCCTGGTTATCAAAAGCCTTGGAGTATTTCTAAAGAGATCTGACCTGAAAGCAAATATAAATTTAACATAAAACGAGTCGATCTGATGAGTGTTTCAGAGAGATTTCTGCCTGTGCTTTCCTTCTGAAAGATTTATATTTCTGTTTATTCATCAAGTCGTGTTATTTGCCTGCCAAAATAAGTGTTTTCTTCTTGTCTTTGCCTCCACTTCCTCTGTGTGTCTCCTGTGGATTTTCGAGTCTCATTTGGAGGCGACCCACAGCCGCTTTAATCCCTCTGGTGTTATAAAGCGCTCGCTCTCAGAAGAGATCGTTGTCACAGAGAGAGACGTCGGCCTTCAGCCGCAAACCAAAGAAATGTGGAGGAAAGAGGTAGAAAGTTGCAGACCCTTCACCCTTTTATAGCCTACCATTACTGCTTTTACAGTTAGACCGGCCGTGATCCATCTTGGGCTGCCGTTAAGCTCTTAGTCAACATCTCACATTGCCTTAAAGTCTTTCGCACATCCACCGTCTTCTGCTGTTGTTTTTCTTTCCTCTGGCATCCTTAGGTGAACCTCTTCCACCCATCCTGACCTCAGGTCAGACCTGCTTGTTTTTAGCTTAACACACAAGATTATAGGCAGGAAAAGGATGTAAACAAGTGGCTGCAAGCACGTAAGAGCAAAGCTACACTCAGAAAGCGTGTAGGGACTGTGAGATTGATGGCTGAACACATTAGTGAGTAAGCTGATTGTCCGTGCCAGTGTGGTACCTCCGTGTTTGTGTTTATCATATGTTTGTCTGGCCGGCCGTGTGAGCGAGCCCGACTGGAGGATTCCCGCGATGACAGTCCCAATCAATCACAGCAGCCACCAAAGTGCAGAGTTCAAGAGACATTTTGGCAGCGGGATTCGCTGGGGGGCCTGCCAAGGCAAAGAGACCAAACTGGAGTAATGATTGCCATTAGGCGCCTTTATGAATATTTATGACAAACATCTGCAGCGTGAACATGGCTCTGTGAGTTAGCAGAACCGTGTCTTGTCGATGCAGATGCTGGAGAATAAAAAGGAGCTGTACATGTGATCTCTAAAGGTTACAGGTGAGGTGCTTTCAGGTGCCAGTAGAAAAATCAAATGTATTAATAATTTTTGAAGATTGAAGTGAAGTACTAAGTAAGCTACAGTGGACCACTAGTGGTGGTTGGGGATTTGTGGATTTACCTATTCATAGATTTTAGAATAAATCTCAAATGCATAAAAAAAAAATCTGAAATATGGAGGCATAATGCTGCTTAACTCTCAGTTGACTAGTATTTAAAAGCATCCAATCCAGACGCAGCTTTTATTTCACCTGTTCCTGATTGGCTGCAACTCAGAGAGAGGAAATAACAAAAACCATGGATATATTAATGTATATTTGATTATTGCACTATTAGAACAGATATTAACAGGTAGTTGTTTTCCATAACCTCCACAAATACTAACTGTCCACTATAATTTTCATTTTGCTTTTTATTGTCACAGTGCAAACATATTGAAGTTCCCTTATCACCATTCAAAAGATTTATATGTCTTATTATTTTTCCATTTCCCTCTTGACTTCTAGCTATATTTTTGGAGAAAATGCATAGAACAAAGTAGATCAAAACATTAAACAGAGTGGAAATGACTTTGGTAGTTATGCATTGTATGGTGTTTACAAAATTCACAAACACTGAAAACTTTTCCCAGAGAATCAGGGGATTTTGGTGAATAACCTTAAAGTGCAGACAATGAAAACTCTTCAGCATTTTACTTCTTCAGCACAAACCTGGAATTACCCTGTTGTATCGCTGAGATAAAACTCTAGACATACAAATTTACATGTGTGGTCACCAGAGGGTTCGGTCACTACGGACTCAGATATGGTTTTGAAATGACTCATATTTCTCCTCTCAGTGAATGTTTGTTTGAGTCTTAAATACCTGTCTGTGTTTCTGCATGCCAGTCTGAGAAAGAGTGGGCTTCCCCTGCTGACTCGGCATCTCCCGGGTCCATTGTTATTATATTACTTAGAAACTTCAGCTTTCTTACGTTACACCATGATGTGCTGCTCCTGTATAACACATTATTTCAATGTATTTTTGCAATCGCTGCTTAGATGTGGAATAAGTGGAAGAACTCAAAGGTTTTAATGTTTGCAGTTTTGCTTAGCGGTTCTTTTTACTTTTATTTAATGAAGAAAACAATTCAACTTGAGGAAAAAGACATAAAGTTTATGACACAGTTACACCCTGAGTAAAAACAGAAGCAAGATAATTGAGATAACAGTGGGTGTTGTTTTATGTTTTCTCTCCATACAAAATACCTGATAATTTCTTAATATTAATAACCTCTTTGTCCAAACAGTAATAATGCATGACTGTGCAGAACTATCAGCATTTTTGTCATTTTTATTTATGTGCCAAATAAAAAGGAAGTACTTTACTGCAGCTGCCGTCTGAGGATTTTAACTCCCGGTCTGTCCATCACATGTAGCATTAGCTTGAAGTCATATTTTAGCCAAAACAAAATAGCTCCAGCATTTTCAACACATTGTTTTAGTGTTTTAGTGCAATCAAAATTACAGATTTTGTGGTGCCAATTTAGAAAGGTTTATAAGGATTTTGTACAATATTTGAGCTGATGTGTGATGTTGAATGTGATGTTTTTATTACTCCCTGTGCCAGTTACGGACTATAACTTGACATCAAGTAAGGCTGAGGCAGCATTAAACTTAAATTCAATGTTTTGGACCAATTTTGAGAACATTTTCAGTAAAATCAGAAAAAATGTGGAGATATGTTGATTTTGTTGATTTGTGAAAAACTGGAGGGACTTATTGAAGTAATTTGTAGTCTAGAGGGCCACATAAAGAGCTGCGGTGGGCCAGATTTGGCCCCCTGGCCTTGAGTTTGACACCTCTCAGCTACAGACTTTGCTATTTTGTTTTGGTTGCTCGTTCTGCTATTCATCCACATTTAATGCTTCATTAAACGTGTCATTTTTTTCCTCAACAACTTTTGGCTGAACTTTGCTCATATTTTCACACTTTTCCACACTTTTCCATTTCTGACATTATGAATTTACATCAACATCATAAACTACAAAGTGGCCTCCTGATTTCTGAAAATAACTGTCCTGGACTTTTACTGGCACCTCTTAAATTTCATACAAAATTTTCCGGTAATCGTTCTTCTTGACTATCACTTAGAAGTGTTGACAGCTTTCCAAAATGCTTGGAGCTACTTTTCTCCCTAGAAGCTTGAGCAGCTGCAGGAGAATTGGCGATCCTTGATCGTACCCAATGGATTTGATGTGGGACTCTCTTGTCTTAAGTGCACTTTATATGAGATGAAACAAACAGTCACATTTTCTGACTCATCCATGTTCAGCTTAAGTAGAGAGCCTCTTAAAACAGCACTCAGATATTAAATCTAAATTAATCATAACTGTAACTGGGAACAACAGGTGCTTACACACATACCATGTTACTGTTGGATTATTTTACTTCTTATGTAGAGTTACTGTTAAACACATGTAGCTCATCCTAACCTTATAGTTTATCATCACAGCCACTTCAAGTCAAATGGGGAAAAGTTACCAAAATAAATAAATATGAATGTTTTGAGTAGAAGATGAAGCTGAAGGCAGCTTTAATTTAATTTGATTTTAGCTGTTTTGTTCTCCCGCATGCCAAAAACATGCTAAATGTTCATCATAATTAGAACATGATGTAATAAATTGCCTGAAACAGAAAGGTTCAGAGAATCCTCTGCAGACCTGCGAGGCGGGCTTGAGTTAAAGCTCAAATCTGCTGTGGGACGCAGTGTACTTTTGCAATATTGAAAGAGCCCCAAACCAAAGGTGGCTTCATAATTTTTAATGAGGAGAAGTTTGGAACCACCGGTTCAGACGCACATTTGTTTTTTTACAGCACCGCGGTCGCAGCGCTAAACCAGGAGCGGATGAGAGCCGGCTTTGTAAAAACAGAAATGAACTGGTTTTTCTAAAACTGTCTCTCCCAGTAAATCTGGGATCCTCCCTCTGAGGGACTCTGAGTTTCTGTGGAGGATTACAGCACACACCGACATCAGCAGTTTGATTTAAAAACACTCTTTAAAAGAGCAGGTGTTTGTGAAATCTCCTTTCTGATCTGAGATCAGGTTTTATAAACAGGAGTCCCACACATTGTCTTAGTCTGGATTTAGAAACAGCAGCTGGTCATATTAAAAGACTAGACAGTGTTTTTAAACCGGCTCACAAACTGCAATCACAAATTAAACTGAAAACAATGATTGTGAAAGCAGCCATGTGCATTCACCAAGACTCAGAAAAATGACAGAAGAGATCATGTTCACATTATCCTAGAAATCTGGCTGTCAGGGGGAACTTTGGGTTTTTCTAATTGACTTTTTGCGTCCATGAACCAACTTCAAGAGCTTAACGTCTCATCAATCTGTCAGGAAACTACAAGTTTATGTACAAGCTATCATTCACATGTACGTACAAATTAATTGTGCTAACACTGGATCCATCTTGGTCCAAAAGTGTGAAAGTAATTATAAAAAAATAATAATAATTATGTCATGGATTCATTAATAGAGATCTTCTGCCATTAAATAACATTGGGGATTTTTAAACAGTTTGTCTTTAAAGTCAAATGATTTTTTTCAGTATATTTGCTGTATATTTTTGGATTTTATCTGTTTTAGTTTCTTGGATTTTGCTGGAGCTGCTGTCTGACTTCAGAGGTCATGACCTTTACTGCTCTGCTGGCCACAGACTGTTTTTATTTTCCCGTCTCGTCATGTTTCTGCTTCTGAATGTTGCTGTTCTAACATTTATTGACTTTACACCCTCAAGGCATGAAACACAAACCATTCTTTGGTGTTTCTAAGTTGTGAAACTTGTTTTTGGTGAATTAACATCAACTAAATATTACGCTGTTATCATATTTCTCTACAGTTGCAACTGAAGAAGCAAGATAATCTGACTTGCATCTTAAAGCAACATCTATTCATCTGTTTTCTATACCATTGCAATTTCAGTCTGTACATATCACCAGTCTGTAACAGTGAACAGAATAATTAACCATGTATAAGATTAATTTATAGACAGTGTTTAACCAAAGACGCTTGTTGCTGGTCTTTCTAAGTAAACGTAATTATTTGGGGAAAACATACAAACTCTGTAAAGAAAGAGTTTGAGATTCAAACTCAGGACATTGTTGCTGCAAGGCAGCAGTGCTAATAATCCTGTCACCATAAAACCTAATTAAGCAGCTTTAACATTGTTAACCTCAACTTTATTTTTTATGGTGCTTAATGGAGTGTTTAAAAGTAACGTGTTAATGTTTTCACCTTTCATCTTCCTCCTTTCATTCCCTCAAGACTCAGTTGTGCAAGTTGATAAATTAATTACCAACCTGCCTATTTTAGTTATTTTTAGCTAAAAATGTTTAGGATTGATTTAGTCATTTATTCAGATTGAAAAGAGACAGAATTTAAATGTGGAAATCTTTCTTGATAAGTTGTTTATACTATTTGTTCATTTGTTTGCTTCAGAAGAATATAAATTGTGTTTTTTGTCATGAATTTATCTGTATGTGGTCAGAAAGCAAAGACAATATCTTTTGTTTTGTCTACAAGGGTTAGTCCTCCGTCTCTGAGATAACTTAAAAACTTTTTTTTTATTTCTGCACTGACATGACTGAGACGCTGGAAGAACTTCAAGGCCGTGCCACAGATATTCATCACAAATCTTATTACAGAGGCTGGCATTTTCCTGCCACAGGTGATCTGACACGCACCGAGCCGAACATGACGGGGGATTTCCCAGGAGGTCGCAGAGGGGTCGCTGGGATATCAGGTTAATGAAAACCAACATGGTGCAGGTTGTCTGGGTCTAAAGGAGGTGATAACGCAGGAGACAGTTGGGAAATTTGTAGTGAGTTTTATGAGAAAAGCAGCCCCAGGAAAGTGTTTTAATTTAATTTAAATCCTAATGTAAAGCATGAGTGGACTTTGCAGGTGTTGCAAGGTGCTTCTCAGAGTGATCAGCATACCAAACATTAATTCCAGCCACACTTGCTCCATGTACCTGCATTCACTCTCTGCATACTTTATAAAGAAAGGGACGCCTGATGATATTAACAGGTAATTTTTATTATCTGTAGGCCATTAAATGTTTAGCCTACATGCAAAACACGTTTTGTTTTGATGCTACAGAGGCGCATGCTAAGTTTGGGTGTAGCTCTGCTCTAAATCCTGTAAGTGACAGGATTCCTGCAATAAACATTTATTTCTTAGAAAATATTATTAATTAGTAACAAAACTGCACCACTTAATGTGATTAGTATCCTGAAATAGCTTATTTCACAAAGAGAAATTGTATAAAAGGAGAGTTTTCTGCATTTTTCAGGCACCTGGTGCCACTTTATAGCTGGTTTTTCATTCTGAATGTGTGCAAAACTCTGTCAATATTCCACTAATGTTTAAGAAACCGCACTGTTTTGATTAAATAACGCAAGAAACAATTAAAACCACACAGGAATGCATTTGGTCACGTAATAAGTCATTAAAAAAGCAAGAGGAAGAAAACAGGAAGTGTCATCATCATCCTGAAACTTTCTGTTTTCTTCTTCTTTGTTGTTTGTGCCAGTAGTAACATCCAGTTGTTGATCATGTGATTCCTGTTTTGAAAAATGTGTTTCCATTATAGTTTTGCAATGTAAACCAAATTTAATGCAACCAAATCCTATCTTCAAAACATTTTATTGTTTTTTTAAATTGGCATGTTTCCATTAAGCAAATTTATTTTCAAAATGTCAAATATATAATCAATGGAAATGCAGTTTATGTTGCATTCAGTTATTATTATAAATTTTGTAAATATCTAAAAAGGATTCAAATAAATTTTACTTTGTGATTTGTCGGCTTGAAATTGGCCTCTGTCTCTTTAAGAAGCTCCCGCTCTTTCTGTTACTCCTCCGTCGTCAGTTTGGTTTGTTGACATGCTGTTGCTTCTTCTTTTCTTGTAGTATCTGAGTTATTTGAGCAAACCGTCTGTTTAAGTGCTCTTTGTATTTATTGCTGAAATATTTTAGTTTACATTGGCCATCTGTTGGCTCTTCATTCATGGGCGTATTTTATTGTTACACATATATTTCCCTGGATATTTTCAGGAATTTAACAGTGGAGAAAAAACAATGCACATCTTCCTGCACACCATCCCCGATGTGAAATACAGTGAGGCTGATGTGGCTGGGAAATTGTTACAGCTGCAAGAACATTATTCTTGTAGGGTGTGTGTCTTCTGTTGACAAAATGCTGTTTCACTCCTTTTGTTAAGGAGCCTTTTCATGCCTGAATGATTCGTTTGTCAGAGCAAAGTGGTTCATCAAACATATTGAAAATGTTTATATATTGAAAAGCAGCCAGAGTTCCCCCAGAGAACACGAAGAGCTGCTAATCAAAACCACTTTAAAAGATACTGGAAAGTATTTCACAGCTAAATATAAAGAAATGAAGAATGGGTCAGGATTCTACACGTCTCTTATCTCAACCAGCGGCTGTTTTTCCCCATAATGCCTCCCTAAACAAGCACCTCCTTCTGCTTTGTTAAAGGGGCAGTCCTATTTATTTTCCAGGCACATAGCGCCATTTTATAGCACAATCTAGTAACTATGTTATCTTCAGTTGTTATGAAAATGCTACATAATATCAAATTTGACTTTGCCTTGAAATTGGGCCTCTGTCTCTTTAAGAAGCTCCAGTTTTTTCTGAAACTTCACCTTCAGGAAGTCATAACATTATTGACTCTTTAACAACGTTTTTTACCAGCGTTGCTCTCAGAAGTAGCTCCTATTATGATGTGCAGTTCCACCGGGTGTTTGCTAATTGCTTCTGGCTAGTCTGAAGGAGCTGAGAGGAGATCTGCTCTGTGAGGCAGACACTCTAAAGCTTAGAGACTGCAGCTCAGAGGAGGAGCTGCGTGTCAAAGGCGGAGCTAGCTCCACTCAGGCGTTTTGCACAAGTGAATGGTTGCCATGGAGATTAAATGATTTCTCAAAATAGAATCAAGGAAACACTCCAGGTGTGATTTAGATGAGAGAATAACACTGTAACATGATGTAAAGCTCAAAAAGTTGATTTAACAAAATACTGATCGTTTAAAAAAAATCAAGAAAATATAAATCAAAAACTCCCGCTTTGGTTCATTGATTGAACAGAAGAAATAAAATAAAATCAGGTTCAGAATATAACTGATGTGCTGTTTCTAATGCCGCCCATGAATCAACCTGTTTTGATGAAACACCCGTGCAACAATGTCGTCTCCATGGCTCATTGACTCCCAACAGGACTGGGGTTTTTCCAACAGAAACCGTCACATTTAGTCAGTTCTGCGTTTCAAGCTCTGCCAGAAGCCTTTCTGTCATCGTCCCTCCTTCCACCTTTTGTCTGCTAGTTTTCGCTAGATGTCACAGGCAGGCTTCCAAGAGATGCTCCCCAAACTCCGTCCCTACCTCTTCCTACTGTTGTTTATGGAGGAAATATCATCCGGACTCTTATTATTCCAGCTGGGCAGGAGATACCTCTGCCATGGAGCTTGGCCCAGAGCAGAGAACGAGATCAGCACCAACATACATCCTCATCCGTGCCAAATGTCTTTTTCATCCTTTCTGTCCGAGCCCAGAGAAAACAAACAAGGGGAAATCATTTTACTACATCGCACTACCAGAGGGGAGACTTTAAAAAAGGGTGTTCTCCGCTTTGTAAGCCTTTTCTTCTGTGTCTGGAGGAGGGTGGAGTCATTTCAGTGTCAGAAATGAGGTAAGAAGTTTTACACAGGGGACTCTGGGGGTCAAACCGGGTTGGACTTGTTTTTTGGGCAGAAGCTGCCAGTTCCAGGTCTTTCGCAGAGTTTAAGGGTCTTGACGCAAGGCGGCTTCCTGTTCCGAGCTTTGTGTCGGCGCTCTGCTCCAGCTCAGATTGAACAGTCAGCAGAAGTTTGGTGGAATTTAATATAGCAGCTCCTTCATGATCCAGAAACAATATTTTATCTAAGTGCTGGCACCCCCTAATTGGTGGGATTTAGAAAATTCATTTACGGAGAATACTTTGTTTTTTCTCAGCAGTAGCTAAAGCCAAAACACTTCCTTACGTCTGCACTGAAATCATACACTGTAATGATATAGTGCCCACATAAACCCTGTTTATTGGCTGCAGCTAGGCTTTCTGGGTTTGTCTCATTCTCCATTTATTTCTTATATTACATTCAGACATCCTCTAAACTCATCAGTTTTTCAAGTGCAGCTTGCCTGCTCTTCAGTTTACACATGTCAGACCGTATTAAACCAATTTACACCACATAAAATATAATAAAAACTTTCAATTCTGTCTAGCATTAGATATTAGGTATAGGTTTAGAAAGTAAAAATGTAAACTAGACATGAAAAAAGAAACTGAGTTTTAAGGAAACTTAAATGAGAAACTTTGATTACAGCATGACGATGTCGCAAAGTCTGGACCAAAATTTCTACATTTGTTACAGTTTTAGCTGCTGCGGTTTGCTTTCGTACTGTATGGAGTAAAGTTATACAAACTATTTGAACAACCTGTTCCCCTCCTCGCCTGTGGTGGCGCTGCACCAACAACACCTGAAGGAAACAACAGAAACCTTCAAAGAAGACATGAGCAAAAAATATAACAAAAATGGAGCGGTGTCAGATTTTAGGATTTGTAGGATTTCAATTCCATCTTTGGCAAAACCATTTTTCTTGCTAGCGTTAGACTCAAGCTTTTGTTTAGGTTGTATTTACCCAGAATGCCTTCTGCTGTAGTCTGCGGTCATATGCAGCGTTCACTTCAACCAAGCGGAGGCTTGTATTTGGACCAGATTTAACTTTTTTGGTCTGCATCAGTTTGATTAGCATTCATACTTCCACCAACAAACCGGACTTTCTAGGCAAACAAACTAGAATTTGATTAAAGCAAACTAAACAGACAAAGAATTAGATAAATGCTCTATTGATTTGTACATTAGGACATCATCATCTTACTAGGATCAGGAACGTTTGGCAGGAGCTGAAAATGTGAGATTATTAGCAGAAGCAGCTTATAATATTTTACGCTTTTTGTTTTTGATTAGTTTTTCAGCCGTCTGCCGGTTCTCTCTACTGGAGGCAGATGAGGTGGTTTGGGCGTCAGGTGAAAATCCCTACCTAAGGTACTTTGGACGGGTCCCACTGGGAGGAAGCCGCTGGGCAGACCTGGAACACAGTGGAGAGATTATGTCTTACGCTTGGCCTGGGAAAACCTCGGAATCCCTCCGGATGAGCTCTGGGAATTTATGCTTAATCTGCTGCCCTTCTGACTGGTCTTTGGATAAAGGATCCACTTTTTATACGTTACAAGACTAAGAATAAAATAACTGATTCTGATTCATAAAACATCTGGGGTTGTACAGGATGCTTCGACAGTCGTTGAGGAGAGGAAAACTCTGTCCTCTCCTGTTTTCTGAAAGTATTTTTCACTCTTTGCTCTCGCTCTTTTTTTGTGTAAACCTTTCCTACCTGTCAGACCTGGCCTTGTGTTTGACACCGTGGTGGAGAAGCTTCCTCCATCTAAATCAGCCACTTAAAGCACCATTTAATGCTTTGTTAACCACGTTAAAAAGCCGAGTGCTTCACTGTGCCCTCTGTTAATGTGGCGAGCAAAAAGAGGTTGAGCAAAATTACTCACTGACAGTTAAAATGATTATTTAAATCTAAAAAAAAGTATTTTCCTTCTTTGTTCTGAAGGATCTGGTCACTCTGCATGTTTTCTCCTTTCACGCAGCAGCAGCAGCGTTAACCTGTGGATGGACTGACCTCAGCTCACAGGTTCCCACTTTGTGCTTCTCTCCATCTCCCTTTACAAATTGCTGATAATTAGCGCAGAGAGAGGTTTTTTTTTTTTTTGAGAGTGTGTCACTAATTGTGCCACTTTATTATTTTTCTTTTGTGGCGCACCTGAAAAGGACTGTTTGGTGAAAAGCGAGGAGCTGGAACAGCTGCTGCGTTTATCCCACTCATTTGTTTTGACTGCCTCTGCCGATTCAGACCTGACTGTGCTCCTCTGTGTTTGTGCACCTTTGCCCTGCGGCGCTCATGGCGGTGGGCGGTAGGAAAATGAAATGGTGCATGGCAGAAAAAAAACTACTGTGTTTGTTTCTGATAGTAAGAATTATGGAAATTATATTTAAATGGCCATTTGCCTGTCTTTTTATCAGCTGACCTGGTAACCTGAAGTCATTGTTCGCATGTTTATCTGTAGCCTGTGTAAGTGTAGCTCTGTGTGTGTGAATTTGCTTGTGTTTACTGATTTGAATTTGTGTATGCATTCTAATTTGCGTGTCAGAGATACTTCATCATTTTACCTCCTTCAGTTTGCATCTTATGGCAACAGTATGTCCTGTTCATATGGGATCTAAAATGTTTCTAAGGTTGATTTAGGACAATAAACTGAGCTCTGGTGGTGGAGTTGAAGACCTACTCTACATGGGAAAGTGTGTGTGTGCGTGCGTGCGTGTGTGCGTGAGTGAGTGATGTTTGCTAGTGCCATATTTTTATTAGTGTAAAAAAACGGCAAAGTTAAACTTTATTTTTTTTTATATGAAATATCTCTTATCGGCTCTTATGTGTTAGAAAAAAGAAAAACAAAGAACAGAGTTCATAACCATGATAACACCAAACATAGTGATGGGAGCATCATCAAAACTGGAGCCAGGTTTTTCATTAAGGTGAATAAAATTATAAAGTTTAACGTTTGCACCTGAACCCTCCAGGTGTCCAGTAGAAACTTGAAGAGGGATTTTATTTCTCAGCATCTCGGTAAGTTTAACCAACATCAAAATCAACCAAACTAGAAATGACCAGGAGAAAATTAAAAAGATTGGACTCCACTGGACGGGTAGGAGGATGGATGCTAGACAGAATAAAGCATATCCAGTTTGGACAGGAAATATGAATTATTAAACTATTCAGGTCATCACAACAGTGAATCATATAAATACCTTTTTTCTGATTAATATTTTTAGACCTGGCTGTTTTTTGTTTTGTTAATATGATAGTCAGGTGTTCAGTGTCTACATGTGGAGCTGCCAACAGGTGGAGTAGTCCTACCTGAAAGTACCGTGTAAAAGACTGAAGAGTTCTTCCTGACAAACGCTTCAACCAAAATGCACTATCATGTCAGAAAAAGGCATTTTTATTGTGTTTCATAACAAAATTAAAAAAAAAAATTCTAAAATTTTAATTCAAGGACCAACACGTCTTCTAAAAATCAGTCCTCCTCCTTCACAAATTACGGTTGGAGCGATTAAATTGTTCCTTAAAACTGCTTTCCTGATAGAGACACACTGCTTTCAGGAAAAATAAAAGCCACTCTTTTTGTAAATCTTTGTCTCTGATTTTGCTTTAATTCCCACAGTGTAATTTTCTATGCCTGTACCTGCGGTTTGGTGTGAACTTCAAAACGCCGGCGCGCCTAACTCCCTCTGAGAGCCAAAGCCGACCGTCACTCTGACTCTGCTGATGGGATCAAGTACATCTTCAGGGAAGACTCTTTCTAAAGGTTACTGCCAGTTCGCCAAACATTTTTCAAGTGCTGCAGAATGAAGGGAAGAAGAGCCGTTAAAAAGCTACAAAAGCATTCGAGAGGGCTTTCATCAATCTGCCAGCAATATCCCTATTTAGATATATTTATCCGTCAAAAGAGTGTTTAAAACTCAAACAGCATGTTTAAGAACAAAAGGTTAAAACAGACATTTTTTCCCTGAAGACTTTAGAAACACGTCTGAAAAGGGCTTTGAACTTGTTCTCTAATTACAGCTGGCAGAAACTGTAGAGATTTTTTTTCTTTCGAAATCATGACAACCTTGTAGTGTAATCAGTCTGAAATGGTCGTTATAAACATTTAGCAATAAAAAGAAACTTATATTTAAAACTGACAAAATCACATAGAAGATGGATGAAATACACTTTTCATTAAAAACCCGCTCCTTTGTCCTATTTGAGGAAACAATTTTTATATTTAATAAAGGATTTGAACAATTTAGCTTTAATAACTTTGCAATGTTAAATTTTAGCATGTTTCCCCAGAGTCCTGGAAGGTGAAGAATCTTTTTAGTGAGCCACAGTTACCACATTAATTTCAATTTTCCAGAGAAGATCTCCTGTAATTTAGATAATGACACAGTTCCACAGCCATTTCCATTCTCTGGGGTCAAATATACAATTTAGTCATGTTTTTTCTGGCTTATTAAACAAACAAATAAGTAGTTGCTTGGTATGAGTCTGGCTGTGGTAATAGCAGACACACACTGTGAAATTGCTTGACAGCTTCTGTCTATTATTAAGCAACACTCTGTTCCTAATGGAGCTTGAAACTTTCACAAAGTCGAAAAATGTTGGGCAAAAATGTCAGATTTCTTTGTGTGAGCTATTTATGAGCATGATGGAGTCAGTCGTAGAAAGTATATCATCAGGTTTAGTCAAAGTTTTGTGGTCTCTGCTGGGAAAATATTTTCTCTTCTGGATCAACAATTTAACTTAATTCTTCATTTAAAGACAGTTTTTGTAACTTGGAACAACTTGCTTTGTAGTGTAAATTTGGAGACCTTATAGTGACACCAAAGTGATGATCGGAAAATATGCTCTGAATGCTAATGAAAAACAACTTTTTATGATAGCTTGGGTTGTAGAGATAGCTAGCCTGGTAAAAACCGGCCTATTGTTGTACACGTGGCTTTGTATCGATATGTTACCCCATCGCTAACGTTTGCCGTTGCTAATGTGACGTGTAATGCGTCAGTTCTTCCTCCACTGCCATGCTACAACGGTAAAACGGCACAAAAAATCAACGTCATCGTTCACAACTTCTTCTGTTCACTGATTGGCCCAGTCGGAATTCTACTGAAGAAATCCAAGTCAATGGGAGAAAATGCTGATGAAAGATGAGAATCAAGCAGAATGGCATAGGAAGGCAATGGCCAGGCTGAGATGGGGCTACACCTGGGGGTTAGCCTATTAGCAGATGTCTGTCAGTAGTGACTAGCTAACCTAGCCCAACCTCGATAACTCCACTTGGATAGTGGATCAAAATCTGGTACAATGTGAACAAATTGGAAGTCAAAGATGGGGCTAGAAGGTGTCCTGATTTCGAAAACTGTCTCTAGATTTTTAGAATGTTTTTAAATTTTGTAAGTTTCCAAACTTTTCAAAGTAAAACATGGAGTTTTACTTTGAAAAGTTAAAACGTCAAACCGCTGCCCTGTAAAATGTGGGAAACATCTGCCCTTAGTGAAGGTGAGATTCTGCTCCTCAATCAACAAAAGGATGAGAACAGAATGCTGGAGACTCTAACAAGTCTGAAATAAATTCTGTAACACCTCAGCTTTGGATCTACAAAGATATTCACTAAGAGGATGACAACCCGAGTAGATTAAGACATGATGGGGGATTTAACTCGCTCCGTTTCCTCCGAGGCCTAAAACAACACATCAGGTGTGTTTGACTTTACAATTAAGACTCATCAGGCTGAAGGATAGGCAGGTAGAAACAGGAATCCCCTGGTGGCCGATCAGCACCAGACTGAAATAGACGCGCTGTGGCACGACTGGGTTCGGCTCCTGATGGACGTCACAAAATGAGTGACATGAGTCTCCAACTCTCCTTTGACGCTGATCCTTTGAGCTTCAAACTTTACAACATACAAATCCATCAGTCGCTCATAGTAAATGAACCAATAGATATTTACCAATATTTATCTAAATTATAGTTCTGGTCGCTTGCTTATTCTTCCTTTCACTTTGTTTTCAGCACACCTGTTTTAATTTGATGATTTCTTTTGTGTCTTTTCTTACTTGATACTTTCAGTGTTCATGTTTTAATAGTGGTTCAGTTTTAGCTCATGAAGTTTTCAAACCTTCCCATGTCAGTGTTTCTGTGATAAGTCAAACTTGTGCCATAATTGTTTTTCATCACATCAGAAAGACTTAGTTACCCCCCGGTCTGTTATTCTTCATTTTGTCTGTTAAATAGTGACGGCAGCAGCCGAATCCTGACAAACCAAGAAGGTTTAGTTTTTGTCCTTCAAAGGTTACGCTCATCTTGTTTGCTTCAAAGATCAGTTAATTCAAAGAAACGTGTCAGGAAGGGCCAGGTAATCAATCAATAGCAATAAATATCATGACAGACACATGATCAATATGAATAGGTAATATTAATGATAGAAAAGTCACTGATTTCATTCCAGAACCGCACAGCATTCTGGGACGTCAGCTGCCCAACCTCTCACCCAGCTAAGCTAGGTTGGTGGAATCAACTCACTCTTTGGTTACCTAGCAACAACATGTTCCACAACTTGCGGTTACCTAGCAACAACCTGTTGTGGAACTTCTGCAGCTGCAATTTACTCATAACTGCTTAAAAATAAGATTCAATAGTGTGGAAAGGTCACACCACCAGTTTGGTAAAATTGTACATATTTAAAAGAAAAAACTGATCAATAATTATTGATATCGACTGATATGAAATGTTTCTATTGTGACAAGTTCTTCAGCCATATTGTCCAGCTCTAGTGTCAGGTTTTCAAATCCTAAATCTCATCTCTGTTGTCTGAACTTGTGTTTTTTATTGTCACCCAGAATAACAGAAACTTTAGACACTGTGATTGATTTACTAGAGATTAACAAGCTTTTTTTATTGTTTAGTAACAGCCACAGCTTATAAGATGGAAAGGAAGCAACATTTTTCTTATGTCATTTTACGAGTATTGCATAACCACAGTCACTATAAACAGGCGTCCGCTGATATTTGGGCCATATTTCACCATGCAAAGCTCTTAACCACTGGCTGACAGGACAATAAGGTTTTATTTATAATATTTCTACTTTATGCTCAGAAAGCAGAGGGTTGCTGCGCTTTGTGGAGCCGCATTTGATACGTTTAAGACCAGGTGAAATCAGGCTGAGAGACGGATGAAGATATCACAGCACTCTGGGGTGTTGGTATCAATTCATGCCCTGGTATCTCTTTGGTGTTTCCATTACAGTGATGGAGGAAGAGGGTAATATGCAAAGCCAGGACTCATCTCGAGGAATAGCAGCTTCAATCTATCAGGGCCTCCTTTACCCGGGTCAGAGAGGCAACAATGGAGAAAAAGATAGACATGAAGAGGCAATGGAGGCATTTTCAATCTCATTTTCCATCTCAACAGGTCATTGTTATTGGACGGTCATGGAGCTGATGGCGTTTTTTATGGGTTCATCTTGAAAGAAAAATGACAACCAGATTGATGGAGGTGCTTAGAAACAGAGCAATGTTGAAATAAGGAGAGAGATCATTCTTACCGGGGAGGAACTTTAATGTTTCAATGTTCAGCCTCATGTTTAGACTCCTCTGTTTCAAAACTGTTGTGCATATAATGTCGATTATTGGTCATCAAATTATGTTATTATTTAAAAGTGAATGCTTAAATCAATGAGCAGAAACTCCACCCATGTTTGATTTAGAGAGCAGGAGAGTCAACCACTTCACTACTTATGTATTTCACTTTACAGCAGCAGTTCAGTTGAGTTTATATGTGACAGCTTCCCTCTTACCCGGCCCGTCTTGCACACACACGGGAGACAGTCAGTTGGAATTTCTGTATTTTACTGTAATGAGTAGTTGAGACAAATAGCGCAGTTAGGTTCCCCTACTGGTCCACCGGTCACTCACATCAGTGCGTAAAACAGCCTGTGTTTTACAAATAATTATTATAATAAAGTTTAACAAAATATTTTTCTATCGTGAACGTATAGTGGTTTTGATTGATAATACATATTTAAAATTAATACAACACAATTTGATCTCTCTTTTACAAATGAAATAAATTAGAAAAATAAATACAGCAATCAAAATTAATCATTAAATTACCAAATAACACAGAGAACAAAGTTGGCCATGTCGTCATAG
>CAEFZX010012105.1:0-58537 GCA_903066825.1 Alfaro cultratus | reverse complement strand
TGTTCGTGGAACAACCAAAAGATTCAGAGTTTGAGAACGAAGACCATGAGCAGCAGAATATTTAGTTAAAAGCTGACTAAGAGAATCAGGAGCCTGGTCTTGTAATCAGGGGCGCTGGCAGGAATCTTGGGCCCTTTGACAAAAAATTACCCCCCCTCCCCCGGAAATGGTGTTACAAATCTTTTATTCTATTTGACCCATCAAAAGCGTCACAATTTTAAAGGCTTGCAACTGCCTTGCTTTCTTTGGTCCAATACTGATATTAGGACAATATTTACTGCTCATAAATTTTACATCCAACAGTTCACATACAGTATGCAAGTAGGTTGCTTTATTTTTTCTATTAGTTGTAGATTACTGAAATTTCTCTCTCCATGAGCAACAGTCAAAAGCAACGTGCAAAATATACATGAAACAATCCAGACTTCTCAAAAAATGCTATGTAGTTGCATTTTATTCAAGCTGCAGTATATAACTGTAATAAAAAATATGTTTTCACCATATTTGTTAAAGCTGTCACCTTGTCGTGACAGTTTGTTATGAGATAGATAATCTGTGAAAACAATCAATCTCCTCCAGCTCATCACTGAACTACTATTGCTGGCTAAAGTAATGCAACGTTCTGACCAAAAACAACCAATCAGAACCAGGAGGAGGGTCTTAGCGCTGTCAATCAATCTCATTCACTCACTGCTAAAGTGCTAAAGGTGGAGAAACAACATATCATAACAGGAAAATATCTGCCATCACAACATGCTATGCTAGCTACAGCATAGCACAGAGCAAGGGGAGGGAGGATGAGCAGCACCACATGAGATTGTGATTTACAGCACTAAATAAAACTCCTTTTTTTTAGTAATAATTTCAATGTCATTATTAGAACAAAAACAGGCAATTTCACCATGAAGTGATTTGTTTTTACTGTAATATATATTTGATAACGTATGTAGAAATTATTATTTTATTGATAAAAATAAAATAAATAAATTGCTGTTGGGCGCCTGGTGGCTGCGGTAGGTACTGCACCGCTTCGTGGTAACATGAGCTGCTGTGCATCCAAACGTCCAAAAATCTGGTCAGAAGTGAAGTTAGCAAAACAATGTCTCAAAACAGAAAATGATCTTGAACGGTCCAGTTCATCAGCCAAACATTTATGCTGCTTGGGTCTTTGTGTGACACTGAGTTTTAACTTTAAATGAGTTGATTCTCATGGTTGGCTCTGTATATTTCTGAGGTATTTTTGGCTTCAAAACGCTGTTTGATATCGTTTGATAATAATTAAAACTTCTGAATGTTTTACATCGTCTAGCAAAATGTTTTTACGTCAGGCTACAAGCTGCTACATGATGAGCTGCTCTAAGCTGTAGTTGATTTGCTGTTTGCTGCCGAGCAAAATCATTTTGTGGCTAAAACAAACATTATTTTTTACATCAACTTCTAAGTTCTGTGAAAGTTCTGTTAAAATCATTCGAATGCATAGAATCAGACCAGTACCGGTACCGGTCCACATTCTCAGGGGAGAAAGACTCACCTGGTATAAATTAAATTTTAGCTATTGGAGTAACGCTTAAGAGAAATTTATTTAATCAAAGAACGTCGGCTGCACCGATTGCAGTTTTCTGGCCGATCCCTGGTTACCGATCTTTAAAAAGCCTGACCTGCCAATTTTGATTTTGGCTGATATGAATTTTTTTGTGTCTGAAATGTTGCTAAATATAGCAAGAAAGTCGCTGAGTTGGCAACAGTGGGATGAATATTGTTAACTGTAAATGTTCAGACGTGACCTGGTGGGCCGGCCTGTCAGTCAAACCTCTGACTGCAGAGCAGACGAGGACAGAGGCTGATTTTAAACCTTTGCTGACGAACATAAAATCTGGAGATAAGATGGGATTCACATGTAAGTATCAGATGATCACGATCCCCCAAAATTAAGAAAATCGGCGCCCAGAAATCAACTGGTCGATAAATCAGTTGGCCAGTAAATGTATCCTGTATTATATATGTATATAATGTAAACAGCTCTGCCAGAGATGCAATACGTTTATAGCAGGTGTGTGAATGATCTAATGGTCGGACTGCTGATCATGAGATCATTGCAGCCAGTCCACATTGTTAGCAGAACTAGAGGGCCCCAAAACCACATTTCACTAAGGGCCCCACGGAGGCTAGGGCCGGCCCTGGACTGGAGCCTCACTGATACTGGAGCTGATTTCTGACATGAATGATATGGGCAAATGCCCAGGGCATTATCTGTTTAGATAAGCAGAACAAAGAGTTTAAATATTGGTTAAATTTATTTCAGCTCTAAGTATTTCATATCTAGGTGTTTTTATGGGAATATGAATCTTTCAGATCAATTTGATTAGCAATTTTGATCATATTTCACATTTTATTGTGTCATGTAGCGCGGGCCGCTGGTCTTGGTCTTGACTTGGTCTCGGACCCTAAAAGTCTTGGTCTTGTCTCGGCCTCAGGTTAGGTGGTCTTGACTGCAACACAACTGTTTCTTGATTGATATTTTGAAAGTGCACTTTAAATTGATTAAGTTTGAAATATCATGATACTTTTTTGTTTTACTTATGGTTAATTTAACCTGATTATTGAAATGTTTGATCTTGTCAAAATTATTAGGAATTTAATAATTGCATTATGTTTTTATGCCAATCACTAATAAATATGCACCAAACTAAAAGCACTGCCTCCTGTTTTTCATTCACATTTCAGGATCCTTTAAAGAACAATCTTCTGAAGCTGCTTTTATAGCCGCAGTTAGCTGCCTAGCCCATAAGTGTTACATTTGCTACTCCTGCGTGATTAAAATCATAGCCTTATTAAAACTTGTATGATGAAAGCTAATTACAAATAGCGCTAATGCTAGTAGGTATGTTAGCTTAGGATTGATGAAGCTTTGGGTTTCGGCTTGTTGTTTTGGGGGGCCCCATATGAAAATCAGCTTAAGCCCCAAAAAGGCTTGTGCAGGCCCTGTTTGAGATTATTTTAGGAGATGTTGAAAATCATGCTGATAGATGTCAATAATAGCCTTTTAATGATAATCAAAATGACCTGGTGAGGTTAACATGTGGCCTTGTGTTCATCACATCAGACTCCGTTGCATGTTTTTACAGTGATGGTGTGACGTCGACAGGACAACCTGTGTTTAAGGCGTCACACTTCACTGCTGCACTGTGATTAACCACAGCTAAATCTGTTCTTGAATGCAGCCGTTTAATGACATGGCTTATATTTGCAGTGTTTATTTTCATCATGTGCGTAGCGCTAAGCTAATACCACTCTGTTGTTCTACTGTTTGGTTTGGTTTCATCCAGTCAGGAGGCGTTTCTTTACGAACGCCTCTCCGGGTTTAATTACACACAGCTCAGATAAAATAACACGGCACTCAGTCATTCTGCAAAGACAGGACTCATAAGGCTGCCACAACACAAAACACTGAGATTTAGCTGATAGAAAAACTCTTGAATACACAACATATTGACAGTATGAGGAATTAAGGTTATTTTTATGTCCTAAAAATGTTTCTCAGTCTCTATCAGTTAGACTTAATCAATATATCAGACTGTTACATCTAGCTAAATCGCTTCAATTGATTATTTCCTTGTAAGTCAACTTTTTTCCCTTTTGCTTAAACAATGTAAACACAGTTCAAAATTAACTTAAAACACCCGAAAGAAGTTTCCACAGTATGTAGCTCAGTATGTAGTTCTCATGTGCCGACTCACTTCCGTAAACTTTGCAGCTGACAGCCATCTTGGTAGGCAGTTGTTATGGAGTTGCTATGACAACAATAAAGAAGTCACATGCTTAGAACTAGCTCTGCTCCTATCAAACTTATAAACAATGTAAGTACTTTACAACTGTACTCAAAACTCGATTACAGTTTTTGAGTACTCTACCCACCTCTGTGTAATACTAATATAACTACCAGTGATATTTACTGTAGCACTTACTGCCAAAATAGCAAAATTAGCTTAGCTAACGTAGCTTTTATTTGCTAGCTGAGACGGACATATAGCCTACGTGTTTGTTACTACATGTACTTACTCTGCCAGTCACCAGAACCTCGTTATTCACACAAACATTACATTTGCCTACCAAGATGGCGCGGATCACTTCCAGTTCAGACTTGCGGATACTGTGTACCAGAAGTTGTTTATGCAAACCATACTTAATAATACTGACCCTTTCCATTAGGGCGCATTAAATCCTGCAAAGTGCAGGATTTAATGCGCCCTCAGTAAAAACATAGAATTGCTTGTATTGAGTTGATTTCAACTAAATAATCATTAAGTTGTTGGTGTTGCGCAGAAAAGGATTTAAATCAAAGTTGTCATTTTGTTTGGAAATATGAATGACCTTCCCTCTGACCATTTTTATTGTTGCAATTTCAAACCTTCCCCTCTATATGGCATAAGTGACCCAGTTACATATGTTTAAACTTATTTTCTTTTTAAGATTTTAATGCTCGATCTTCCTTGCTGTTTCACTTTATAGCAAGCAACGTTTAAAGTTTTAATTCTTTGTGAGAAGCAACATAATTATTAAAGGATTTAACTTGTGCAAAAGCTTCTAAAATGTTTAGTTAAACACAGCTGCGCACTAACATGTGCACACATATCTAATGTGACTTATTGTTCACCTCAGCTGACCTGACATGTTGTCCTACTTACATAACCTCTTATTCCCGGAGGTAACGTCTCTAACCTGGTTGCCACTAAAGCTGTACGTTTCATTTTTTTCAGTCTTTCTGACTTTCAGGAGCACAGAGTGCAGATCTGGGCAGAAACCTGGAAGAACTCCTCCTTTGGTCTTTTGACAGAAACTAAATTGCACGATTGCTTGAACTGCCAATTTCAGGGTTTGTAAAAGACACGTTTCAGAGAATGTGAGTTCCTACAGAAACCCTTCAGTATGAGAGGTCGGATGTCCAACTGGTTCTCTGAGGATGAAAACCAAGCCAACCTGTTTTTATGATTTCTCTGACTTTCCTTTTCTGCTTCTCTGTCATCAAAAACAAAACTGCTACCAACAAATGTAACTATATAAAGGGCTGAGCAATCCTATTATGGACTGGACTTTGCACAAAATCATTTTTAGATAACAGAATGAGTTGTTTTAGGGCCTCTGTCACTTTAAATCCAAGTAAGCTGCTGCTGGCCACGCCTCCAACTCAACCCTTACACTAACATGAAAATGATTGCGCAATTATACAACTGTACATCTTTGAAAAGCATTAATAGAGCCTCCTGCACAACCAGTAAGTGGTTTCTGGTTGTGCAGAAAGCAAACCATTTTGTTGATTCCAGCAGCCATTGCACGGCGCAAACAGCGGTCAAACCAGCTGATCAAGCAGGCTTTTTTTCATACCAAAATCAATTTCTGATTGTTTTTCATGTTTTCTTTTCTCAAGCTGAAGTTCTGGGTGACAGAAAATATTATCAAAATGTTTCTTTTATTTCAATCAGATGATAAAACAAGGTAGTAGATACACAATCTGAGAAAAAAAAATGCAGACTTTCCAAAAAATTAATCCTTCATCAAATAGAAAACTGAACAAATCAATAAAACAGATTTATCTCCCAGCTTTAATTGCATCTGTGACTTCTTGCATTATATTTTAGATAATTTTATTTTGGAGAAATGAGGGACATTTTTGAGGAACTTTCTCTAAGGAATTAACACCTTAATGTGTTGAAGGCTTTCAAGTTTCTCTCCAATCCTGGACGGTTTCCAGCAACAAAAAAATGGTGTTAAGCCCATAAATGATTTTAACAAAGAGCGCGATTACTTTTCACAGCTAAGTGCAGAAAGCCGGGCTCACAAATCAACACTGCATCTATTCTTATTAAGTTTTATCAGTCTACTCTGCTGTGTCTCTGTGAAAACTTGAGTTTGGCTGTAAAATAACAGAAAGCCTTTTTTTTATCCTTTGACTCTTTGGGGAATTGTTTTGAACTGTAAGCTTGGATGGATGCCAACATGTTGGTCTCACTGGCTGAGCGCAGATGGGGCCCTGAGCAGGAGCAGAGAGACACGGTGCTTTCAGCAACAGTCACAAAGATACAGAACAACAACTACAAGCAAACAAAAACGAGGATGATCTGTTGTTTGAGCTCGTTTTGTCACAGTGTTGCCTCGCGCTAAGAGCAGAGTGACTTCCTCCTGGACAATAGTCAAAGTGCTTCCCAGCTTGATCAAAACAGCAGGGCTTTTTTTTAGATTAAAAGGGAAAATCAGCAAAGTTTGGAACTCCAACTAAATATCCAACTTTTCGACATGAAACAACAAAGAACTTACAGTATTGCAATTTTTGCTTTTGTTGAACTGCGTGGCAAAACTGTGTCACAAGAGCTTTTAGTGACTCCTGGATGCTGTTGAAAAGTGCAGCTGAAGCAGCATGAGCTGCAGCCTCCTGCTCTCCCCACGCAGGTGCAGAAAGCATAAGAGAATCGTGAGCAATTTTGCTGCCTTTGTGGAGAGTAGAAAGAAGATATCTGTTCTGACACTTGTGTGGCAGGAAAACTGCAGAAAAAAAGCTGCGAGACGGAGAAATCTCACTCTCTGCTCTGTGAAGCCATGCAAGGACGAGACGCTGACATCGATGTTAACGGTACAAATCATCCCCAGGAATTATCGTTAGAAAGTCTGGCCAACAGTTCAGACATATCACTGTCATGGTCCCAGAGGTGTGAGAGGAAATGCCAAATAAGAGGATTCAGCAGAGAAATCTCAGCCTTAAGGGACTTTAAAACCAGGAAGAAGGATGTTATGGGAAAAATGTAACAGCATGTCCAGAAACATGATGCTCTGCAAAAGCATTCATGACATTTGTAGCTTTTTCACAAAAGACCAACATGAAGCAGATTAAAAAAAAAAAAAAAAACACTGAAAAGTGTGGCATGCTTTTGAACTCAACTCCTTTTATGCTGAAGCCCCTAAATTAAATAGGTTTCAGCAGAAAGAGGTATTTCATAACATTGTTTTTCAACTTGACGTCCGCCAGGGGGCAGCAGAAAGTTGGAGGAAAGATCAGAATTTTTTTAATCATAACTTTTAGCTCATCTCATGTTTTTTAGTCATTATTATAAAATGCAGGTGAAGTTTGTTGTTTATAATGTTAAAAGTTTCTGATAATATCCAGTCAGCAGGTGTTTTGATTTATTTTTACGTTCTTTTTATTGTTTAAAATGTATTTTTGTATTCAGTGCATTTCTCTAAGTTTGCTATTATTATTGCTCAATTAGTGTTGCCACATTAGTGTTTAGTTTTTTTTAGTTTAGTTCTGCTGAGTTAAAACAAAAAATGTCTGGTAAACTTTTAAAGAATAAAGAAGAAAGCTTTTTAAATGTCTGTTAATCTCACAATTTAAATGATTTTATTTAGTTTTTTATTTATTACAGATACAATAAACACAGATCAATACAATCAGTGTTTTTTCAGTCATATCCATTTTGTTACATCAGTAATCAATAGTAAATACGATAAAAATATCAAAAAGAGATAGAATAATGAATTTAAAACTTCTGAATCAAAATAATTAAAATATTTAAAAAGGAATATGGTTATGGTTTATCTTTACCCAGTTTAAGCCGTTAAGTGAATATTTTATTGGAGTTATTGTCTTATTATGTGGTGGTCAGTTGCACAGTTTATCACTCTTAAATTAAAAACAGATCTAAAACGTTCTCAACATGCCAGCATCACTTTAAATGCATTTTTCTTTAAATTTGTTGTAATCTTGGAGGGAAAAAGGACACATTAAAAACCCTGACTCATCGATATTTGCAGCCTCTTTATCTCCTCCAAAAGCAGCAGATTTTGGATTCACTTTAAGCTCTGACTGATTTCTGTGAGCAGACTTCAACGTTTGTAACGTGGAAGAGGGGAAATCAACGTAAAAAGGTTTGATAAATGAAAAGATGTGCCTTATTGTGGTGCATGAATGTAATTTCCTTCCCTTTGCACCCTGAAGAGAGAGACGCATGGCTCGCTGCCACGTTAGATTATCCTTTACTTCACACTTCCTGCAGGCTTGCTGCCCTCTGCAGAACAACACAGGCTGGAGGAACGTTGAATTTGTCATCACAGAACGGAGACAAAAGTAAAGAGGTTCAGCCGTTCTCCGTCTCCCTCTGTCTGCAGAACAAATCCAGAACTTACTTTGACATCGTTTGTTTAAGAAAAAGTAAGGACAAATGTTGGGTAAAGTTGCTAAAATGTAAAATATAAGAAAAAGGAAACATCTCAGCCACTACATACCTTCATAGTTCCTCCCGGATTATTTTATTAGATACTAAAATTGGGGATTTTGTAGAAAGTTTGTCATATGTAAAGAAATAAATCAATATTTTCCTTAAATGAAATCAGGATCCAGATTATGATGCTGGAAAAATTCAAATCAAGTTAAGCAAATAGATTCACACTAAAACAAAAATGCAAAAACAACAAATCTTATGAAATGTTTCCTGTCTAATTTTAAATTAAACTTTGTTGATACACTTGAAATAAGACAAAATCAACTTAAAAGTGAAATTTCATCAAGAAATATGAGCTTTTTTAAAGTCAGTAATTCTAGCTATACTTTTAATAAGACGTTTTCCCAAGTTATAAAATAAATAATCTGCCAGTGGAACTAGAACGTTTTCATCAATATTAAGTAATTATTGACTTAAAATAAGCTCCTTTTGCTGAAAATAAGTTACTTGTGACTTAGTATTATTTTATTTCATGTGTATTAAGATATTTGCACTAGAAACTAAAAAATAATTGGTAAAATGTTGTTTTTGCAGTGAGGATGCTAATGCTACAAGGCTTTCCATAATCAATGTTTTTTAGCTTTAAACTATAATGCTTCATACATTATTCCTTTCGTGAAGGTTAGATGATTAATTTTTTTTCTAAAAATGAATCGTAGCTCTAAATTTTATCTCAACAAATAAAACTCTTTTTGCGGAGCTACACATTATTTGCAGCACTGAGTGCAGAAGTTTCTGACCTGCGAACCCTGAAGCTCCATAAGAAACATTTGATTTTCTCTCTTCGTCCTGATGGTGAATCTGTGCCGGAAGCAGAGGAGTTTCTGTGTTTCTGTTTTGTCGATGGATCTGTGATGGTTTTGCTTCGGTTCATTCGTTTGGGAATCAGATCCTGGATACAAGCGGCAGAAACTAGACGAGCAATAAAGCGGCAGGTTGGTCCAATCTGTGACTGAGCACAATCTGCTCATCTTTCCATTTTTACTACAATAAGCTTTATTTATTTCTGACTTTTACCAGCGAAAGAAAATCAATTTCATTTTATAGTTACCTTGAAACGGCCGTCAGCTGAAATGTTTTTGATACGTTTGGACACTATTACCAATTTTCTCAGAGCTCAGACCTTAAAAAAGACAAGCATCAATTTGAGCTAAGTGTTTAGGATCCGTTTCAGGAAGACAGATTGGAGTTCTCGCCGCTCTCTCACGTCTTGTTTTGAAGAAAGAAAATATGACTTCCTACTGATTCAGTTAAATGTTTGTCTGGCAGTAAACGCTGTGATGTCTTCTGACCGATGATGGTGAGAATCCATTAAAGGTGGTCAAAGAAAGGTAGACCAGGAAAATAGCCAGAGTTTGTCGGGGAGGGAAGGCAGACCCGTGTGCTCCAAACCAAATATTTAGTTACCAAGCTAAATATTTAGCTAGAAACTAATTAATTAGTAAGCTCAATATTTAACTGAAGCTAAATATTTAGTTAGCAAGCTGCATACTTACCTACAAACCAAATATTTGGCTCCAAATTAAATATTTAATTAGCAAACTAAATATTTAGTTGAAGCTAAACATTTAGTTTCTAATCTAGTAGGGAGATCAGTCTAAAGATCTCTGCTAAGGCTGCTGTTGCCTTCAATCCAGTCTCCATGGCTGGATGGATGATTGGGGGCATCATGAGGTTCACAGTAACTTTATTTTCAGATTATTTTCAGTGTAAAAGCCTCAGTCCTGCAGTCAGAGCTGCTCTTCACTAAAAATCAGAATCTCTTCAAGGTTTCTTTCCAAATGGAGTCAGAAACGGCTGAGAGTGCAGACACTTTCACTCTCACAGCTTCAGGCTCCAGTAAAAATGCATGAAGCTGCATCGCGCTGTAATTCAGCTAATCTGAATGTTACTACCAGTTAAAACGATTAACAGTTTCCATAAACATCCAGCCATGTCTTCCTCTGGGCTCAGGGAAATCATCTGAACTGCTGACTCAGCAGCTTTTACAGAAACACAAATTAGTCGAGTAAATTAAGCCGACGTCCCTTTGAATCTCGACCGAGGCTCTCAGTTCATGCTTGAGCTTTTCTTGGGTTTCACTCCAATGTCATTGCAGCTGTAACACTTACATTGATGGAGTTTTCACTTAAAGGGGAAGTGTTGTGTAAAATAAACTCTTTTGAGCTTTCCATCATGTTATAATGTTATTCTCTCATCAAAAACAAACCTGGAGTGTTTCCTCGTTTCTTTCATCCATCCATTGTCCTCTGTTTATCCGGGTCGGGTCGCGGGGGTAGCAGCTTCAGAAGGGAGGACCAGACTTCCCTCCTCAGCCTCTTCTTCCAGCTCCTCCGGGGGAACCCCAAGGCGTTCCCAGGCCAGCCGGGAGACATCATCCCTCCAGCGTGTCCTGGGTCTTCCTCTCCTGAACTCCTCACCAGGGAGGCGTCCAGGAGGCATCCTGACCAGATGCCCGAGCCTCAACTGGCTCCTCTCGATGTGGAGGAGCAGCGGCTCTACTCTGAGTCCCTCCTGGATGACCGAGCTTCTCATTATTTCTCTAAGGGAGAGCCCAGCCACCCTGCGGAGAAAACCCATTTCGGCCGCTTGTATCCACGATCTCGTTCTTTCGGTCATGACCCAAAGCTCATGACCATAGATGAGGGTGGGAACGTAGATCGACCGGTAAATCGAGAGCTCCAGCTCTCTCTTCACCAAGACGGACCGGTACAGCATCCGCTTCACGGCAGACGCTGCGCCGATCCGCCTGTCGATCTGGTAAAGCAGTAAAAATGTATTGATTTTAAATTGAGAATGTAGTGGAAACTGAAAAGTGTAAAGGCTGCAGTTGTTAGCAGGAGACCATATGCAGTGGTTAAAACAAATAGAAAGATGTGAACATTTAACTCATTTACAGCTGGATAATTATTATTATCCACCCACGGGACCTTCAGTAAGCTCCAGCTGGGTTTTTAGGGAGAAACGTCTCTTGTGACGTTGCTGATCTAAACCGCATCATTTTCACTCAGAGGAATAAAGCAGAAGGAAGCTTACTAACGGTTAGCGTCCTTTCTCTCTATCCGTCCTTATTCAGCCTTGCAGATCCTCCATGAAAGCTTTCAAAGACGCCTAATGGAGGCCGATGCAAATTCTGTCCCAACGACATTACTGGGAAAATAATCATCTTTGGTTCAAACTGAAGCTCTTGGCATTTTAAGCAAAAGACCTAGAAACTCTTGCAGACATCAGCATTATATGTGTCTGAGCAGCAGCTGACTGGAATTACAAACTATCAATTGAACACATAAAGTAAAGACGTGGTTGAAATCAGTGCTGTAGAAAATTAATTTCCCTACTATACATTTTTTCTGACTTTGCTTTTTTGTTACATTTAGAGGTTTTTCAAATTTAATAATAAAAAAAACAATGCAGGTTTCAAATCATTATTTTGTTTTGAAGGAACATTGAAACATAAGTTTTGTCTCCCTGTTATTATTTTAATTCTGCCACATTTTAAAGGTTTTCCAACTTAAAGGGTTTCTTTAAATTCGTGACACAAGAGGATTGTGTTCATTGCTCCAGATTGGTGCAATTCTTCTGGTTGTGTCGCTGCAAAGCGACTTTTTGACCTGCTGGAAATTTTTTAACCGACAAAACAAACGAAAGGAAAGTTTTGAAGGAATTTTTCCAAACCCTTCAGCCCCCAAAAAACGAGCTGAAGCTGTAAGTGATCACTTTAGAAAATATTATAGAAAATTTCCTGGAAAAGAGTTTTATTTAAACAATAATAAATGAGTTTTGTATTTGACAGAATTCATTTTCAACAGCAGCAAATTAAAAGGCAAATGGAATCAATTATAGTGAAATCAGATCATTGCACAATGAATCAAATATTTCCATAAAGGATATTAAAATAAAATTTTCCCAAACAAGAAAATGACTTTCAAGTTGTATGTTTTTGTAATTGAGGACTGATTTATCCCTATTTAGTTAAAACAATGTCATATTTAAATTGTTTAATTATAGTTTTTTTTTTGTCTTAAACTAGAAAGAATGTTGGCACAGTATTGAGTATTTTTCTTATATTTGATCCATTGTAGAAAATTTGACCCACATAGTAAATTTCTGCAAAAAACATTTTGAGAGTAATTTCAGAATTCTTTCAGAAAAAACTTTGAAATTTGCAAGAAAAAACCCCAAAATGTTTAAATTAATATCAGAAAATTTCAACAAAAAACTTGAAAATTTATGAATTTCAAATGTCAACATTTTTCTTTTGAAAATGTTAGTTTTTTAGAAACACAAAATGTCAAAGGTTTTGGTTTTTACTCCTTTTTTCCATCGTAAAAACCCCTTTCTAATTTTGGATCTACACTAAATATCAGGCTAATTTATTTGCTTGATTTTAGGTTGTTTTTTTTGGCTTGCTGCTTTTTAGTTTTGAGTCTATAATTTTGGCCCACGGATCAAAACGTTTGCACATCCCTGTGAAAACTTTTCTGAGGCTCAGGAACAAACAATACGGGAAGCCAAAAAGCTCCTGTCAGCCAATCAGCTGCAGGTAAATAAACATGGCTGACCTTCTGTCGGTTGTAATCCATGAAACATCGGTTTGATCCAGATGATGAATCGACTTGTTGGCCACAGTTAAAACTGGACCAGCTGCTGGAAGCAGCTGCTTGGTGGGGGACAGATGTCCACAGTCGCACTGATCACTCCAGACTTTCCTCCAGCATGTTTATAGCGAGTCACAGACAGAAATACTTCATCTCTTGTGTTACAATGTGGCTGGAAATGCAAAACCACACATCTGGGTTTCACACCACAGCCGCCGCTTCGGTTGAATTTCAATCAAGTCAAGTCACTTTTCTATTCAGTATCGATGTCACTAGTGTGTAGTGGTGACACTGTGTGGGTTTAACAGCTGCCTATGGATTCTCTGCACACAATCCAGAGCCCTGAGGGTGTGTTTGAAATGGAAACATCAATGATAAAAATCCATAGGAACCAGAAGATCAATGAACGAGAGAGAACAGTAACTCCAAATCCACCATGCTGCTCTTCCCCATGGGAGGGAAAAACAGCCAGGCCTCTTTCTGCCTCTACTTGGGTTAGACTAGCTCATAAATAAAAGGCAAAGATTGTTATAGGCCTGATTTAGATGCTTCTTCTCACTACCTGGCAGAAACGCTTTGATTCAGGAATGAAAGAGCTCCAATTGAAGCGGTGGAAAAAGGTCGCAGTGCTCGCTCTCCTTCCCTATGAGCTGGACAGCTCAGCGTTGATTCACAGGCGAGGCGTCTGCAGGGCGTCTGTCCCTGCTTCAGGGCGAGAGCGCCAAGAGACGGCTCAGTCTCTGAGCAAACACCATCTCCGCCGGTCTTCAAAGTTAGCAGAGAGACGTTTGAGGACGATGGAGTCAGAAAGCAGAAAGACGGAACAGTTTCTAAAAAAAAACTGTTGGAAAAGAATGGAAAAGAAGAAATTCAACAAGAAAACGACAGAAAAACTGTTTTCATTTCAGCTTAACTGAATTAATATTGGAATATTTATATTCCTAGAAAACATGCGAATGTTCATCTGAAAGTAAAGTGTTTAACCACACTGGTTGTGTCACAGTTTCAAACTGTAATTTTCTACTGGTTACTTCACAGAAACATTGAACTAAGTATTGCAGGTCTGTAGGGTTATTACACTGTTTAATTCATGGGGGATTAATCTGACTGAACTCTCTGGAACTGAAAGCAGCGTGACAAGTTTTAATTACCTAAAATGTTCCAAAAACAAACCGAGCAGGCCAGCAACAGATGGTCATATTCTCTGTCAGCTCTCCATGACAGAACCGGGATCCAAAGATTCAGACACAGAAACCAAATCCAAACAAATACCTTCTATTGAAGCAGCACAAAATGCAAAAGCAATTTCTGTAAGAGGAACATTGTTTTCTGTGTCTGAGTTTGCAGATTAGTTCATTAGTCCCATCTAAGCTTATTGTCCAGTACAATGCAAAGATATTTATACTTAATGGCAGCCTGGATAGTTTCTCCTTTAATGACTGTGGCAGAGAATGGTCACAACCTTCTACAATCAATGCTCATTTTCTTAATCTTATTAGTGTTTAAAATGAGGTTTGACTTTTCCAAAACTGAACCATAATGTCCTCCTTCATCCTACAAAAGATAAAGTCTGTTAATCTGTGTAAAAAGTAAAAGTAGGGGAGATAAAACACTCCTGCGTGCTTTCACTACAGAATAACATCCGTAACGCAAAAATATGTTTGGCTTTGGGTTATGGTGTTTATTGTTACACCATAAATGTAACAATAAATAGGGCACACAGCTGCTTAGCAGTTCATTAGATGTAAAATAAACTGGAGTGCTTTAAATAAAGAGACAATAGTATTCTTTCTTTGTAACTTTTATAAAAAGCCAGGAGGAAGGTCTTAGCGCTGTCAATCATGCTCTTGCTCTCTGCTACGCCACAACAAAGCCTGCCATGAATGCTAAGGCTAGTTAGCTTAGCCACGGATGATGCCACTAAGCATCATAAACAGTTTTCCTGTAAGTTTCCAGTAAGTTGTTTCTTCACCTTTAGCATAACTGCAGAGCATATGCGAGAATGATTGACAGCAATAAGACCCGCCTCCTGTCTCTGATTGGTTGCTTCTGACTGATTTCTGCAAATGACTGTAGAACTACAAGGAGGCAAAGAAGCTACATTTTTGTAGTGGTTTGTTTTTGACAGAGCTCAGAAATTTTCTCAAAATAACTTGGAATTTTTCTGAGTTTCAAAATTTGAACATTTTGAAACTCAGAAATTTTCAACTTTTTTCTAGAAAATGTTTGATTTTCAAACTGGAATTTTCAGGTTTTGCATAGAGCATTTCAGAGATTAATCATAACATTTTTGAGGCTTTTTTCTAGCAAATGTTCAACATTTTCAAACTCAGAAATGTCTGTTTTTTTCCAGAAAATGTTTGAGATTAAGCTGAAATTTTCTGAGTTGTTTCTCGCAAATTTTCTACTTTTGAAGCTCAGAAATGTCCTTGTTTTCCTAGGAATTTTTTTGTAGTGGAAATGTACTCTTTCTATTTATAATGACCCTAAAACGCCTTTGCATATTTTGCTTCTGCTCAGGTCTTGTCACATGATGTTCTTCAGCTGATTAATTATTGCTCAAATTGTCTTGCCATACTGATGTGTTCATTTCTATTTAGTTTTCTTAGATTAGTGTTAGCCTTTGGTGGTTTAATATAGTTTATCAGACCTTTTAGCTGATTTTATTGTTTTCATGCTAACCAGTGATTTTCCCTCCTGCCATTCGTCTGCAATGCCTCATCATCCTGATTATCCACTAAAAGCACCAATTTAAAACATATTTCCAGGAGAAAGTCTTTGTTTGTGGCTTCAGGTAGATTTTATTTGATAAGACTTTTATAAAACTTCCTCAGTGCCATTGAACCTGTCAGTCTTACTCATAACTTTCAAAATGTTTCATTTTTATTTTAAAAGTAGCTTTTCTCAAAAGTATGAATAGATCGATTCACTCCAATCATAACGTGAGTCATCTTTAAATGACCCCTGTAAGTGTCGACCGCAAATGTGTTCATTATGCTTCTTCTTATTGCATATATGAGGAAATTGATATTCAGAGACTTCACTGAATTGGTATTCAGTTTTCATAGCACATGCCCTTATTTCTCTATCACATATAACCCCATTTGCCTTATTTATTCAAGCAGTGAAACGATAAAAACACTGTTACCTCCTTTTGGTAATAAGTTTCGTCTGTGTAAGTTAGACAACTGAGGGGCTCAAAGATTTTCTAACTGATAACACGAATGAACAAGAACATCCTAAAGTATTAAAATTAGAAATCAGTTAATCTCTCAGACATTTTGTTACTAAAACAAAATCATTTGAAGTTGAGAACTGCAGCTTTAAGACTGAAAATATGCAAATTTGCTACATATACAAGCCATCATAAAGGTGACCTATTATGCTTTCTGGAACAGGTCAGGATAGGTCTGTGGACTGTACAAATACGTATGTTTGTTATATTTTTTGCACAATATCATTCTTAGATAATGAGGTTTTAGCCTGGTCAGTTCTGCCTGTTTTGAGAAAACTCATAAATTAGTCTCAGAAATAATCTAAAATAAAAATGAGAACATTTCAGAACTTGAAAAGTTCAAAAATGAGCAAAAAATAAACTAAACATTTTTTACCTCTGAAACTCTAGAAAATCTGTGTGATTAATCTCAACATTTCTGAGTCTTTTCTTGCAAATTTCAACTTTTCAAGCTTAAAAATTTAGATTTTTTTTTCTAGAAAATTTCTGAGATTAATCTGAAAATTTCAGCATTTTTGACCAAGATTTTCCTTTTTGTATATCTGCAGTGGCTGTTGGATATTATTGATAGAACTTGACAAAAAAGCAGAAATATTTTAGAAATATTTTAAAGTATTCCAGATTGTAAAAGGAGAGAAGTTTTAGTGTAAACTTGCTTGTAGAAACGTCCCTGTCTCCTCTTTCCTGTGAATTTGCTGTGGATGCAAAACAATTGAACCATTTGGGAATCGACTGCTCTGAAGATGCCTGACAAGATGCAGACACAAACTGAGGGACTTTTATCTCCTTCCCCTGCTGGTTTAAAACATCACAACACAAGAAGCGACTCGGGGCGCACCAGCAGCCATGATTAGCATCCTGTCAGCGCTCTCACAGGAGACAAATACCCCACTGTGGATGTGACATTTCACAAAGGAGGAAAATCTCTTCCTCCTACCAGCCTGCCACCCAGAGGAAAACACACTGTCACACTTCCTGATATCCACCCATTGTTCCTATATGATAAGAGCTTTGCTCTGCATCACCCACACGCATTATGCATTCCAATTACAACAGACAACGCGGAGCAAATTTTAATTTGTTCAAAGACTTTTTTCACTCTTTCAGACATGAATGCCAGTTGGAAAAAGGAAGTTACGGAAATCAGATTTGTTTACTTTAAATCAAAGTTGCTTCTTGAAGTCTGACCAATTTGGTATATTTTTATCTGCAGACGAATTCAAACACAGCATGTGGTTGTCGTTTCCATTTCAGACTCTGGTTCAGTAAAGCCAGTCGGTTGGCAGGGATTTTTTTTAACAAGTACCAGGAGAGGAGAGCAGGCTGGCTCAGAACCTGAATGTTCATTTGGCACCAAACTGTCACAATCTGACAACAACGGGTGACGTTTAGCCTTTTCAGATGCTGCAGTTCCATCAGTAATCAGAGCTGTGCAGAGTCATATTTAATATATATATATTAGTGCTGTCAATCCATTAAAACATGTAATCAGATTAATCACAGGCTGTGAATAATCATCATTAATCTGACTAACACTTCGATTAATCAAGAATAATCAAACCACCTTTGTGATTAATCCCAATTAATCAGACTCTGCACTGCAAAAACACAAAATCCTACAGAATTTCTTGAAATAAGATAAGACTAACTTAAAATCAACTTTTTAGCAAGAAACAAAGACTTGTTTCAAGGAAGTAATTCCTTAATATTGATGAAAAAGTTCTTGTTCCAATGGCAGATTGTTTAACTTCTAAAAAGATATTTTAACCATGTTATAGTAAAAAACTTGCCGCTTCGTCTTCCTCTGACCACTTCCTGTCATCTTCTTTGTCTTTTTCGCCAGCAGTAAAATCTAGTCACATGACTCGTGTAATGCAAAAAAAGTGTTATTAGTTGCAGTTTTTACAAAATAGAATAATTTCAATACAGCTGAAGAACAACTTGATCCTAGCGCAAAAACTTTTATCAGAAAACGTGTTTTGTTTTTCAAATTAGTGTGTTTCAATTTACTCCCTGTCACCTCCCATTCCGCTCCTCCAGACTAGCGGCAGCAGCAACTGATTGTCTGCTGACCTCGGTCCAACCAACAAGATTTGTTGCCACAAAAGACACGTGATTCCAGATTCAACCAATTATAACCAGCTTCGACCTTTGAAAGGACAAGTTCAAATGCATTTTCTAGAAGCTCATTAAAAGCTGCAGGTGAATGTATCTGTATATTTAAACTAGTGTGTATAATTTGACCTTCTGGAAATGAGAGAAAATTCATCGTAAATTTAAAAACTGTGCACCCAATTATTTTTAAAAGTCAATGCACATGTACTGTACATTGTATAATCAGTCCACTGTGGAAAAATGAGGGTTCACATGCAAAAGTAAAACGGCAGATTTAATTTGACGTTCATGCTGTCTTCCACGCAAACACATTTCTGACCTTTACTCTGTCATTCACGCTATTCGAGAAGCTTTCCTGATGAATTCCCAGGTTAATGAGCTGCTGCAAACTCTGATTAAACAACAGGCTCTGTTTAAGTAGCATTATCCCTGCCAGCTGTTTGCAACATACTGTCATATTTTTATCAGTGCAATAGGTGTTATGATGTGTGTGAAGATATTTTAGGTAGTGGAGCAGTGATGCAGCAGGAGCCTGTGAGTTTTCTATATATTCTTGTTCATCTTATTTTGCTCCTCCAAGACGGGCGTCAAGAATAGAAAGACCTAGAAACTTGTAACACAATGACATTATCCTAAATATCTGCAACTGAGTTCCCCGAACAACAGTCACGATAACAAGAAAGTGCACTCACCCATTTACACACACACACCCACACACACACATCCAGGTATATTTATTTCAAGAACCTCATGAAAAGCTCCTTCTATTCTGGAAAGGATAGAAGAGGTGAATCATTTTGTTTTTCCAATCTGAAGTACCACTGTAGGCCTTTTCAAATGAAGCAGAACGTGGAAAGATTTAGCAATTCACTCAGCCAGAGATGACTGAAGTTTTGTTAAGCACAGCACTATTTGCAGTTCATGGAATTAGCTTTGTAAGCCTTTTCTAGCTTCCTCCTGCCAACAAAACATTCATACACAACATTTATTCCCCCTGTTTCCAAAATAAACCCAAAGGCCTTCAACATTTTAACATCATCTTTGTGTCAGTTTGAACTGGACTTGTGGAGTACAGCAAAATATTCAGATTTATGCAAATTATTTCACATTGTTCACACACATTTTATAATTTGTTTTCATGTTACATAACAGATACTACCTGTCTGTCTGCATTTGGATTTCCCATGAATACAGGTCTTTTAAACCTTCATCGTTGGAGAATAAAAGTTTGTCAAATTAAATTTAATTTATGTGAGAAAAGCTAATTTTAATGTTTATCCACCAGCTCCTGGCTCTGCTGAACTGAGGCTTTCAAAAACCTTCAGAAATGTTGCCACTGGTTTCACGCTAATTATTTTCTCCTCTACCCATCTCCAGTTTGTACCACACAACTTATGACTCACTCTTCTTAAACATGCCCTGCATTAGTAATTATTCACCTAACTTGGCAAATAAAACCAAAAATTGTGGCGGCTTAAAAGGTTTTTTGTGACAGTTTCCAAATAGACCCTCACTCCAGCTGCAGCCTCTATGCATATAAAACACACTGAAGCAAAAGACTTTTTTCCTGACAGCATTTCAGGAAATCTGCCATCTGAAACGCCAGCTTGTGTCTCCTTACTATGGGAACTTTAATTACTACTGGAGCTGGACGAACAGAAATAATAGAAAGAATATTGTTTTTATTCAAAAGCAGCAAACATGGGACATGCATAGAAAAAGATCATGTTGAACATGATTAGAAATCAAGTTTTCAGTGTCAAAATTTCACTTGCAGACTGTTTAAATATACATTTTAAGAATATAAATAATTACAGCAGCTGTCTAATCTTCTTTACACAGCTGTAGTTTGATATTGCATACTCTAACATGAAAAACCACTGCAGGGAGGGGCGGATTAAATAATCCACGGATTAAAAGAGTCATTGTTTTCCTTCCATACAACTAATGCAGTATAGTTGCTTTTGTTGTTGAAAGATTGGAGTAAATACAATAAAATAAATTTTGTTCTACCAAAGGTAATTGTTTGGTGCTGTAAAAGTTCAATTTGCAGTAGATAGATTGTGTTCATTTTGCGTATTTTTTACTTCCATCTGGGTCTCAACTGCTTCTAAAACAGACTGAGTTATTAAAAAGCCACTTAGCTGTTTTTTGGCAGTAAGTTCATGATTTTGGTGTCTGGAACTTGAGCCGTTTCAAAAGCCTTCTCACTGTAATGTCACAAGTCAGCAGGCAACCCCAGCGAAGCCCAGCCTGTTACCTAGCAACCCCAGTGGAGTTCCACAAGTTACTTAGCAACACAAGCTGAGATCCAGCATGTTTGGTCAGCTGGTTATGTGCTGTACAATGGCTGCTGGAAAAGTGTTTTGTTTTTGACCTTCCTTCCATCAACCACTTGCTGCATTCTTGCTACTTGTGCACAAGCCTCCACTTCTGCTTTTCAAAGATATATATTTGTAGAATTGCACATCCATTTGCAGCCATTTTTATGTATAAACATTGAGTTGGGGGCGTGGCCATCAGCAGCTTATGTGGATTTAAAGTGGCAAGATATCCTAAAACAGATCATTATGAAAGGAGATCAAAATACTGAAAGACTCATTATCTAAGAATGATTTTGTGCAAAAAATATAATGAACATGTTTAGCCAATAAACCTAGTCAAACCTGTTCAAGGAAGCATAAAAAGTCACATGTAATGATTCAATATTTTAGCCTAATAAGAGAAAAAACAGCAACTGTAAACACAAATGGGAAAAAATGCTTTCAGATTATATCAGCTAATAAAATGTCCTTACAACAACTGTATCAAGCTTTTGTGATAAATGTTGCAGGATCTTTTAACTCAGTGAAAATGTGTGAATAGATTTTTCTGTTTGTATAAAATTGAGAACAAAAGAATGCTAAATGGTTGAAGCCGTCCACCTCCATCTTGTTGCTCCCACTCATAGCCTGCAGCTAAAGCTACTCAGGTTCGTGAGGATGTCAGAGTTTCTGGTTTGTCTGTTTGTTACCAGATTGTCAGATTTATTTATTCATTACAAGATTCAGCTAAATGTTGTGGCAGAGTAGATAACAAAAAAAGTCAACCATGCTAAAGGTTAGCATGCTAATGAGCTAGCGTGTAGCATTTCTTTAAGTGTTTTCAGCACATCGTCTTGTTGCAGTTGTTGCTCCCTCAGAACTCAACAGGCATCCGGTCCCAATCATCACCAGTTCTGATGAAACCACATACATAGCGAGTCCACAACGTCTTAAAATTGTAAGTCTTACTTTTTTCTTTGCCGTTTTTCTGTGCTCTTTAAAATACAAGTGCTTTCTCTGTTTAATTGTTCTTTTTTGTAGGTTTCTGTAAAGTGCAGTGAAGTTTAATGTTCTGTCGTTGATCCTCACTGTTCTTAGGAAGGAGAAAGTGTGTAGGAATTGATCCTTCTGAGTTCTGGTACCGGATGTGTTTGCAGTGCTGCAGTGTGTATGAAGCATGTAATGTACAAAGTGGCAAAGCAGAATAATAAAAGACATTAAGTAACTCAAAAGTTACTTCATTAGCAATTATAATGAACCAAAAGTGTAATTGCAGCATACTGTGATCACACTAATGTATAAAATATGTAATGCCAATATATACTGAAAATACATTTTAAATGTAATTCAATCACAGAAATAGTCAAAATATAGTAATCAAACACGTTTATATTACATAAAAAGCAATATACTTAAAGTAACTTAAGTTGTTTCAAAAATGTATGTGAAAGTACACTTAGTACACTTTAAATTGTGCTTTAATACAATTTAAATACTATTAAAGTACATTAAGCACAAAATTTGTTGTTCCAAACTGTCACGCTTTAAGTTAACTTGAAGTATACTCATGATTAGACTCACTTAAAGTATGCTTAAGTATACTAAAATTTAATGTACTTAATATATTTATTTTTCACCAGACCAAGGTGAGAATGAACAGGGTCAGAGCAGACCTACCATTTGCAGGTTATTAAATTTGTCGCGTCCTCTCTTTGCCTGATCCTCAGCATTCAATAAACTGCCATTCCTGTTTCCTAGAAAAGCACAAAGAAACCAAGGTTGACATAAAAATGAAAAAGGTTCAGTGTGACTGAGATTGAAAACACACAAAAAACAAAAAATTATATTTTGTCTTGTCAATGTCAGAAAAGAAAGTTTTACGTTTATGAATTCTATGAGTTCTTCTAGTTCTGGTCGTGTCAATATACTTATTTCTTACAAGAGCAAAAAGCTTAATTCACTTTCCCTTGTTTGTTTTTAGCCTTTTACAGACCCAGAGAAAAAGAAACAATTTACCGTTTTATATCTAAATGAAAAGTCCTAGAAATGCTGGAATAGCTGAAATCTGATATGCAGTCAGGAAAAGGATGTAAATGGAAGAACCTGGATATACAATATGCAGTGATATACAATCACTAGGCTACAACATTTAATCAACGTTACAATAAAGATGCAATTGTAAATTTATAAATTAATATGTGATTAGTGTGACAAGCTGTATGTAGCTGTATATAACCGCTGAACAATGTGTAGTCCTACATTCACACATGTATGTACACATATTAATAACTAAAAGATTTAATATATGGTATAAAGCAACCTAATGTAACCATGGCTTTCTCCTTAAACTTAATGGGACAGTATAATGTAAAATCAATATTTTTTCACTTTACATCATGTTATAAAGTTATTCCCTCATCAAAAACAAACCTGGAATGTTGCTTTGGTTCTCTCTTGTGTTTGAGAAATCCTTTAATCTCCATGGCAACCATACAGCTGTCAAAACATCTGGGAGGACCTAGCCCTGCCTTCAGGAACGCAGCCCCTCCCTCCCTCAGCTCCTTCAGACTAGCCAGCAGCAATTAGCAAACTCTACTGAGCTCATTATCGGAGCAACGTTTTAGAGAAAAGAGGAGCCATGTTGTGATGACTTCCTGAAGTTTCAGAAAGAGCAGGACCTTTTAAATAGACAGAGGCCCAATTTCAGGGCGTAGAACTACAAAGTCAAATTTCTTATAAGTCATATTTGATGCATATAGCATTTTTATAACAATTGAAGGTGAAACAGTTATTTAATTGTGCTATAAAATGGCAAAATGTGCCTGGAAAATACATAATACTGCTCTTGTAAAAGAGAAATATTGATGTGATGACTTCCTGAAGATGGACCCAATTTCAAGGTGTTAATTGCACAGTAAGTTTTCTTTGAAGTTATGTTGTGCTGTGAAATGGCTCTGTGAATATAGATGTGAAACACTGTATGTATATGTGGTGTTTTATGAGAACTGAAGGTGACATAATTACTTGATTGTGCTAGAAAACGGCACCATGTGGCTGGAAAACACATAATATTGTCGCTTTAATAAACTTGTTTCCTGGATGTGCTTCTGAACTGAATTACATTATTAATTTTGTTGTTTATTGTGTGTATTCATGGTTGTTTGTGACCAGCCAGAGACATGCAGACCTGTCAAAAACTTTGCTCTAATTGAGATGCAGATCATTTTAAATCTGCGCCTTACACAGCAGAGGTCAATGTAAAGTTTCATTACATACCAAATATTTTCTTCACTCTGAAACTGCATATTTTTAATTACATTTCTAAGCATTTATCCATCTACCTATTGAATGTTCATCATGTCTTTCAAACTACAGTCATCTGTTTTCAAAATGGTTCTGCAAAGTGTTTAATAATGTGCACCAGATTCCCCTGGGAGCCAGGCAGGCACTCCTGCATAAATCTGTATATTTTACAGAGGAAGAAGCTTTTAAATTCCCCAACACACTTTTTAAGCAAATCCATGACAACCAGCATCTGTTGAAACACAGTCAGTCTGATTTGAAGACAATGATTTCATCAGCCCCCTTCTGTTGAACTGATTTTAGATTGTTTCACACTCACAACTGACTTGACGATAATAAGATTTGGTAATTTCATAATTACTTGACCTTCTTTAAATTTGACCCTTTGAAAAGACTTTGGGGAAATTCCACCGTCTCGTGATTGTAATGCATTTGTGTGATCAGGAAACTTTGACTCTGCAGAAGTTTGTTTTAAATGTATCTGGAGAGTAGATGCACCTCAAGTAATTCTGATCTGGGAAGGATTTCATTTTAAATAAGCTGTAAATATTTCTGAGCATCTACACTTCCATAAAGCAGATCAGTTAATCAGATCTTTGATTATGAAGTTATAGAATGCTGCAACTCGCAAAAGCTCCACCAAAAACTGTCTGAACTTTATGTGGGTTTGAACTTTTTAAATTAAAAAGTTAAAAGAAACAGAAGTTAATTTAAGTGTTGCTCAGCAGCCACCAGCAGTGCATGAATTACTCAGATATTTGCCGTAGCGTCGACTTCCTGCCATTTTGCTGCTCAGGGTGGCAGCATGTTGGAGTAGTTCTGTACTTTCACTGAGATTTTTTATTTTGTTTGTCAAACTTTCATTCCTGTATTTTTGGGAACCGTAATTTAATTTCCCGTTGGGATAAATGAAGTATTTTTGAATTTGAATTATGCAACGTCTGATATTAAACAGCAACATAAAGTTATTCCGGTGATGTCAAAATAAAACACCTCAATTTCGCAATTCTTTCTTTTCGTAATTTCAATTTGCTCAACTTTATGGTCAATGCAAACGCAACGTGACGGCAGGGAGTTTTGTTGTACCATTATCAAAACAGTGAAGGTGGCTGCCTCACTAAAAGGTCCTGAAGTTTTAGTTGGCCTCCTTCCTCAGCCATGAATGCTTTCTACCTTTTTTTGCTGCTTTTAGTTAACCCTGCAGCTTGAAGTGACCCAATTCTGATTTTTTGTGAAATGTGATTTTTTTTCCTGTTGTCATTCACATTTCCAAATCTATGCGACTTGTATGTTTTCTCCAGTGTGAACTGCAAACGACCTGAAAGTGTCCTGCATGCCAGTAGGGGGCGCAATAGAGCGTGTTAAAAAAGAAGAAGTGTTTGCGGAAGTAAACGTGGAAGCTAATGGAGGAGCGTTTCTTACGATTTTAAATCCGCCTTCCCGTCCTTTCCGGTTGTTGTTTATCTTCCCGTTTGCGCGTATCAGGATGCGGAGTAGCGACGTTTGTCGAGTATCGATGACGTTCAGGTCGGATGAATGCAGCCTGGCGGGTCAGACTCAGGTTACATTCGAAAAGATCAGATACCGAATATCCAAGCAGGTAAGATTAGAGGAAAAAAGTCCGACCTTGTTCAGACTGTCATGAAAAGGTCAGAGAGGTCACCTTCAGGCAAAGACAAAAAGAAAGAAAACGGAATTAGGCCATTTGGGGTTGCAGTGTGAAGGCAGCCTAAGATCTGGGAATGACGTCACACTCGGGTTAACAGCGACCCACTAACACTGTCTAAGTATTGCAAAGGGTCTGGACAATTTAAAACGTACAGTATGCATATATGGATCTATTGTTTGTCGACCTTAACAATACTAAGTACAATGGAATCCCACATATTCTTGTATTTGCAGATTTAACTAGATTTTTCTGTGGAATGTAACTTGAAACTATTAGCGGAAAATTCAGTGAAAAATCCCAGAATAGAGCTGCTGGGAGTGGAAACCTGCCCGGATTCTTCTTCTTCAAAGAAAGAATAACAAGACCAATCAAAACCAACCAAAACTTATTTTTCTAATTCTCAATATATTCCTTCATCATGTTATCCAGTATATTTTAAATTACTTTGCTGTTAAACCATCGAAAACTGATTGATAATTTTACAATCGCATTGGATACTCTGAGGAATGTCTCCCAGTAAAATGGTTGTGATTTAATATCTTAAGAGAAAACGAGGCGTTTTGAGGCTTCAGAGTAAATAAGAGGAGCTTTGAACCGCAGCCTCCTCCTCTCACTTTCAGCTTTGACTTTTTAATATCAGACTCTTGACATTTCCGAGGCAGCAGCTGGAAGAGATCAGGAGGGGCATATCATTCAACCATTAGCCCCCCGCTAATCCCTCCTCCCCGCTGCCGACGTCAGCGCAGCGGCAGCCGCGGTGGACGGCGCGGCGCGGCGGCGCGGCGCGGCGCAGCCCTCACTCTGCGCGCTGCCCGTGCCAGCGACGCACATGAAGCCGGACTGAGACTGAGCGCAGCTCGGCTGTTTCATTCCTGAGCTCATCGGTGAAGCTGGTCCTTCAATCTATGTCTGATTTAAAAGAAACTGGACTCTTTTTACCTCTGCTCAAAGCGCATCTCTGGTTGTCGACTTAACTGGACTCAAAGCAGGTAAGACGTCTTCTAAGGAGTAAAACACAATAATTTACAAACATCTGATCACGCAAATAAATGTGTGTACTTCTTTCCATCTTGATGAGGGTTTCAGGTCAGTAGAGTAGCGGCTTCTTGCGTCTCATTTCCCTTCCCCGCCTCAGTGCGCAGTCATTACTTGGTGACAGACTCCTCTTTGTGTTGCGGGGATCAGTGAAGCGCGCCGGGACCCCTCAGGTCCCTCTGGGTCCCCGGTGCGCTTCGCTACAGGAGCGCAATTAGAGGAGCAAAGTTCCCATGAAGGGAAAAGGAGAGCGCACAAAAAGCGCAGCGGCAAAGCAGATCAGAGACAGTTGGCACAACATGCGGTTTTCTCCCGAGTTCAGGGCAAATCCTGACTAATGAAGGGTCAGCCTAATTACAGGAGGGCATTTTGGTTCTGTTACAAAATCATATTTATTGATTGACATTGTTTCTACTCTTATGCATGTTGGTTTAGTTCCCCAAACCGTAATATTTCCCCCTTTCATTTAAATGATTTCCTCATAATTCAATCAAAGTTAACCAAAATGTCTCTTTGCTGTGGTTCTGATCATGCAGCCCTTTAGTGGAGGCGAATCAAACCTTCATGCCATAATTTAGATTGAAAAACTCAGCAGTGAACAGTTCATTACAAGACAAACCAAAGCAGCTCACATCTCTCCAGCAGCAGTTATGAAACAGTGCAGCCAAATTCAATAACAGTAAGTTTGATATTTTGTTTAATTTGAGGATTTTGCAAAAACATTTAAGGTGTCCTGTGATTGTAAAGGGATAAATCAATATTATAAAGACTCCCAGCCGGATTATGCTGTTATTATTGGACACTGTTTGCTCGGTTTCATGAACGCCATCACCTCCTCTGTGTCTGGCGGCTTTCAGGAGGTTTCCTGCAGGTTAACCAGCCTGCAGTGATGCAATGAGCTCTTAATGAGATTCCAGGTGATGACAGCTGTTATTACTTTTGGGTGCCCATTTGTGGATAATTTATCAAGCAACAAGAAGAATGTGGCATATTTTTTGCAAATTGAAGTAGCAGTAAAGATAGCATAAAAACACATTTTTATCTGATGCTGAGAGTTTATCTCTTTGTCCTTTTCGGTTCCATTTCACCTCTGCTGCTTGTTGCTGATTGATCTGATTGTGAACCAGTGATCTTATCGATTCAGCAGCACAAGGTCTCAACAAGCTGCTTTCTACAGCCGTTACTTGCATGACTGGGTTCAGGAACTGGAGTCCTTTTTTTGTTTCTGTTCAGATTTTAAAAAATAAGTATCCTGGACGTCTGGTGCGCAGATTTACAGTTAGAAGCAGAACGAAAGTGAACAAAAATGATTTCAGTCTCCCAGCTGTGTTTCAGAATATTGAGCTGTGAAGAAATACATTTATTTTATTAACCTAATCTTAGCAGCTCTCATTAGCATAATGGTATTCTAGTCATAAAAAGTCGGCATTAATAATGTTTTAAACAGAACTGCGTCCCCAAAAGGGAATTTATATCGGTGCAACATTTATCATTAAAATAATCTTTTAAATAAATGTAGTATAATTCAAGTAAGATAAAAAAAGGAAATATCTGGTTATAGATCAGTTTGAGAGGCTTTAATGCAGCGGAGAGAAAAGATGAAGGAATAAGATCCATTTTATTCTTATCAGGAAAATCTTTCTCTCTCAGACTCTTACACTTAATTTCCACAACCACAGCACTTCCTGCTCATCTTATTTAAGATCTTTGGGTGTAATTCCTGACTTTAATTAGGATTTCCAGCATGAGAAGAGCCCTCCAACTTATCCCAAGATAGTTTAACAAGTTTCCCAGGGCAGTTAGAAGAGAAACCAGCCCACAGTATGACCAGTCCTTTACTGTGCCTACTGGGTATTAGGTGGTTCTCCTTATGTTGACTTTTATATTTATAATCTGGCCAACTCTGACTCTTTGTTGCCAGAAATGTTGATCTTATGCTGCATTCACACACCCCTATTTTATCCGCTTTAATTAAGCTCCATCCAGTTCATTTGTCTAGAAAAATTTGGTTCGTTTGTTGAGGTGTGAACGCGAAATTGAGCTCCGATGTGAACTAAAACCCAAACTCTGGTCTGAGTTTGGTTAAAGGGAACTCTGGTGTGGTTTGAATGCACATGTGAACACAAAGTGGACCGGAGACCGCTTCAAAAGCAAGAAGTGGACTACAGCATAGAGCATTCTGGGTAAATACAACCAAAACAAATGTGTTAACCTAGTGCTAGTGGGAGAAATGACTCGTGTTTTTTTTATACCAAAGACAAAAGAGAAATCCTACAAACACTAACATCCATTTTACATTTTGTGAAGAAGGAAGTTATACTCAGTGTCTTCTTTAAATGTTTAAGTTTTGTTTCCTTCTCTGGTTCTTGGTGCAGCGCCCCCACAGGTGAGGAGGGGAACAGGTTCTGGTGTTTTTGGTTGGTTTGACACAGTCCAGTGTGAAAACAAACCGCAGCAGCTGAAAAAGGAACAAATGTTGTAATTTTGGTTCCTAATAAAACCAAGTCTACCAGACTATGAGATGTGAAAACAAAGTTAGTCTCATCGGACCGAAGCCCATGATTCCAGTTAGAATTCAAGCTGAGTTTATTAAACTCCATATGTTGATATTTGTGTTACTACTTAGCAGGATGGGATCTGCAGATGGTTATGAAAAGTTGGGGATCTGGAGATGACAGTGAACTTTGGATCTGGTTCAATTTGACCTTTAACCCAACCTAACAGCCAGTAGCCGCATTTCCATATAATCGTACAATGTGACATTTGAAAAATAAATTTGTTTAATGGAAACATGGCAATTAAAAAAACGATCCTGTTTTTTGATAAAAAAAATTTGTGTCAAGGTGAATTTTATTTTTGATTTTTTTGGTTGTATTGAAATTAGTTTATTTCACAAAACTGCAAGATAAACAAACTTTTTGCATCATAAGAGTCACATAATGAACAAGCAGATGTTGCCACTGGTGGAAACCAGGAAGAAGACAACAGGAAGTGGTTGGAGGATGATGTGTGTTTTTTTGTTGTTGTTTTTGTTTTACAATTTATCACATAAACAAACTTATTCATGGGTGATTTTAATTGTGTTTCTTATAATGGAAACACTGCAATTGCAAAATTGCGTTTTTTGAACATTAGCAAAAATATTGATGAAGTTTTGCACTCATTTGCATTAGAAACACAGATAGTGAATAAGATAAATATATTAACAAGTTAAGAATATATAAACAGAAATGTAAGAATTAACTAATTGAAAGTTCTTAGAAATTTGAAATCAGCTTTAAATGAAAAGAAAATATATCCCTCAATACAGGGACCAATAAGGGTACTAATGAGGGTTTTGTAAAATAAATAATAATAATAATAATAATGTCTTAATGTTGCATTTATTTCCTGTAGCATAAATTGCTCGAGTGAAAGATGGATGGATATTTCCACATTTTACAGAGTGAGATCATACTGCTACAATAAAAATGGATTTTTCTTAATGCCTTCTACCAATGGGACCAATAAATGTGTCTGGAGCTGTAAAAATGCCATTATTATTGTTCACAGAGAATATAGATTAATGCAAACAAGCTGCAGAAGAAAAACAATATTTCTGTTGCTGTTTCAACAGGCGGCCACTAGGTGTCGTAACTCCAGAGCCCGTTGGACAGGACTGAACCAGTTCAGTCTTAATAAGCTTATGTTGTGCTAATCTATGATTGATATTCCCAACAATAAATAAAACACGCTGAAGCTGTGAGGGGCAGAGTGAGGATAACAACTTTGATGAAACCAAACCAGTTAAAAGCAACATGCAGTAAAATATGATGCTGATTTTCCCCAAAAAGAAAATGTTGGATCTGTTATCAGAAAATACCAATTATCACACATTAATAATTAAATCTGAGGCTTGCAGCTGCTTAAGATAACAGGAGAATAAGCTGTTTTGATGGCTGCATGTATAAGAGAGAAGGTTTTTGTTGTTTCTACGTTTCTTATGGAATAAAGTAATTTACTTGATCCACATTGCTTGGTAAAATGTAGAAAAACTCACAATGAGATGAAAAATGTGTCAAACATCAGAGCTGGGTCCATCTTTAAAATGTTTTCTCCAGCTGGTAATCCATTTATGTAACGCATCCATTTCAGTGGCAGAAGGCTGGGATCAGAAATCTGCTCTGACACACACACACACACACACACACACACACACACACACACACACACACACACACACACACACACACACACACACACACCAGTACAGAAAGATTAATATATCCGGTGTCGCTCGTCTTCCTCTTGACAGCAGCTCATAGTTTTTCTATGGGGTTAAAGGTCAGAGGAGTTTTCTCTGACACCTTTGGCACCAAAAGCTGCTGGAAAATAAAATTGTCACCTCCATACACTGCAAAAACACAAAATCTTACCAAGTAATTTTGGTTAGTTTCTTGTTCAAATATCTTAGTACAGTTGAAGAAACTGTACAGTAACTTTTCAAAAAGACATAGGAGCTTGCTGTAAGTCAGTAATTCCTTAATATTAAGCAAACAAATACTAGTGCCACTGGCAGATTAGTTCACTTACAAGTTATTACATGGAACTTCAACTTTTTCATAAATAATAAAGAATTATTAACTTAAATGTTTTATATTTTCCTGAAAAGTCATTTGTAAGTTACGTTTTTCTTACTTCAAGTGTCCTAAGTTATTCTCACTGCTTTACAATAACTGGTGCGTCTTTTCCTATAACACGTCTTGCTGTGTTTTTGTTGGTGGTGCAGAAGGCTCCACTTCTGCTTTTCAAAGCATTAAGGTTGCATAACCGGCCTGTCGCTATAAGCAATATATCAATTAATCGCAAGACAAATTAAGCAAGCTCAATATTTTCCATTTGCATGATTTATAATTTTTCTTTTTCTACAAGAGCTGGATAACTAAAGTCTCAACTAGCTCCTTGTTCTGAAGTCTTCATAATTCATTTTATTTGTTGTTTCTGTTGTTTTATTTATCCTGAATATTTAAAATGTGGTCCAGTTCCAGTCTTAAATGTTCATTAGAATTTAAAGTTTATTGATCTTTGAGAATGTGTTCTTGGATTATCATGTCATTACATTACCTGAAAATGGTCAGTTTTGGGACAATTTGTGTCGTGGTGACAGGCCTAGTTGTGAATGTAAACATTGACTTGTGGGAGTGGCCAGCAGCAGTTTCTATGGATTTAAAGTGGCAGAGCGTATTTCTGAAAATGAAATATCACATCTTTTCACACTGATAAAATCATCCAGGATTGTTTTTGTGTCACAATCACAGATTTTGTGGTGACAATTTAGAAATATTTGTGAACATTTTTTTTTACAACATTTGTGCTAATGTATGATGTTAAATATGACTTTTTTTTTAAAACCGCTGTACCAGTAACGAACTATAACTTGACATGAAGTTATAGCTCGTAAAGCTGAGGCAGCAGTCACTTAAACCAAATGTTTTTGACCGGTTTTTAGGAAAATATGCCGTATAATCAGAAAAAATGTGGGGATTTTGTGGATTTGTGATGAACTGGATGGACTTATCCATTCAATTTGGAGTCTAGAGGGCCACATAAAATGCTACAGCGGACCAGATTTGGCCCCCGGACCTCGAGTTTGACACATGTGCCCACAAACATCTCATTCTGAAAGGAGTGCCAGAAGTGAGCAGACTAAAACATCATCAAGAATGATTTTGTGCGTAAAAAGTTTTGTGTAACCCGGTCCTGTTTAAGGAAGCATAATAAGTCACCTTTAACAGAAATTGACTAAAAATTGTCAAATTTTTCAGGTTTAAAATGAACGAAGGACTAGAGAGCAACTCCACTCAACTGTACGACAACTGGACGTTTTATAACTCCACGGTGGAGTTCGTCGCTCCCAGGAGGAACGTCACGTATGTTGGATACTACCTGCACCAGCCGTCCACCGCCGCCATCTTCATCGTGTCCTACCTGCTGATCTTTCTGGTGTGCATGGTGGGAAACGGAGTGGTGTGCTTCATCGTGCTGAGGAGCAGGAACATGCGGACTGTGACGAATCTTTTCATCCTGAACCTGGCTGTGAGCGACCTGCTGGTGGGGATTTTCTGCATGCCCACCACTCTTCTTGACAACATCATTACAGGTGAGCAGAGTGTGAAACAGAGCCTGGAATGAGCTGCAGAGTTGCTAACATTAATTTTTTACTATCGATTAGGTTGCATGTTTCCAACCGAGCTACAGAGATCATCAACATTTATCTGATTCAAATTGCTGGAAAGAAAATATGACTGCTAGAAATTTAAACAAGCAAGTAAAACTTAACATGTTTAGGTATCTAGCAAGCAGATTTTTGGTAGTGTACCCAAAATTATACTCAAGTAAGACTAGCACTACTTCAACATATCGTTACTGAATTAAAGATAAAAATTAGCCGTCCAAAGAATTACTCAATAAGAGTCAAAAAAGTATTTGGTAAAAAGTCTACTCAGGTACTGAGCAGCTAATCAAATGATCAATCATTTAATATTTACAAATTACATCATCAGACAGATTAAAATATAAAGTTAAGTGGAATTTTTGGTATTTTAAGAAGAAAAATGACAATAATTTATATAAATAACACAATCAGGCAAAATAAGTCTTTTCTTTCAGTAAAAAACTTATAAAGCTTTAATAAAAACTGCAGGTGTGTCTGGTAGATTTTTGGTTAAAACATGTTTGTTTTTCATTCAGTGGGAAGAAAATCCAGAAGTTTCACTCAAGTGAGAGTAAAAATACTTCATAATGAAAATACTCAAGTAAAACAAAAAAGTACAGCAAAGTAAAAACACTCCTAAAAGTACATTTTTACAAAAAAAGTTACTTAAGGATATGTAACTAGTTACAATCCAATTCTGCTAACAAATATTGAATGAGGCCAAATCCAGAACAAGGACAGGAAGTAACTATGTGTTTCTAATGAAAGAATGATGCAAAATATTAACTGAATCCTGTTTAGGAAACAAGTGTTTTATTCCTTTTTTACTAAAATAACTTGCGGGATTCTGTGCTTCAAAGAAAAAATATTTTACAGGTTTAAACAACTTTTGTTTAGAGAGTAAGAGAAATAAAACTAACCCTAAAACGCCTCGTCTGATCTGATGTTTTGTTGTGTGAGAGTTTTCATCATAACGTTTCATTTCCACATTTAATCTCAGATTCTCTGGCGGATTCTCCGATCAGCAGCCGTTAAACTGGAATGACGTCTTAATTAACCTTTGGACTCTGCATGTGACGGTTCTCAGTCAGATTCATCCTCTGCTTTTACTGCAAACATGTCAGATTTTAATCCATAACCAGGAGAATGTTTGTATCACGATACTTTTCACATGTCAGAGGTTTTACGTAATGCGGTAAGGAATAAAGATTTGTTTTCATATTTATACTGAAAACAAGAATTAAGATTGAGTGATTTAAATCAGAAATAATGCTTAAGATACATTTGATATGGGCATTATTACACTGCAAAAACACAAAATCAAGTATTTTCAGTCTAGTTTCTAGTGCAAATGTCTTAATACACTTAAAATAAGAAAAAACTAACTTCTGCTGGCAACAAGACATTTTTCTCATGTTATAAGTAAAATAATCTGCCATTAAAGCCTTAACCTTTTCATTAATATTAAGGAATTATTTATTTAAAACGAGCTCCTATATCTTGTTGGAAAGTTGCTTATACGTTAGTTTTGTCTTATTTAAAGTGCAGTAAAATATTTACACTTGATCAGACAAAAGATACTTGGTAAATGTTGAGTTTTTGCAGTGCAGGAGTACCAGAAACGCTGGTGATTTTGGTAATAATTAATTGTTAACTAAGAATCTTCTTCCTACAGCAGCGAATTAAGGGATATTTCAGATAAAAAATAAAAAAGGAGGAGGAAATGTTTGCCAAACAATTCTGAAATTTTAAGACTAATCTCAGGAACTTTCTAGTCAAAATAATTTGAGTTTGAAAAGTAAAATATTGGCAAGAAAAATAACTCAGAAATGTTTTAATTAATCTCAGAAAAAAAAAACCTTGGAAATTTCTGAGTTTCAAAAGTCAAAAATGAATTTTGACTTTTGAAACTCAGAAATTTAACGTTAAAGTTAATGTGGAATATAAAAAGTGAGACATTTGGGGAAAACTGTTGACCTTTTGGTTTGTGTTTTTTTTTTTGTTTAATTCTTTTTAACAGTTTTATTGGCTGTTTTTTCTTACCTTTTCTCTGGTGTTTTATTGATCCTTCAATGGTGTGATCAATGTATAACCATTTAAGCATTTTTTACCTTTTTGTTTCTTTACAATGTACCAATTATAGGTAATAATGGTGCCTAATAAGCACCATAAAAATAAATAGATAAACCTTTATATATGAAAAAGAAATGTCCATGCTTTTTACTAGAAAATCTATGAGATTAAGCAAAAATATTTCTGAGTTTTTTTCCTTGAAAATTTTCAGCTTTTAAACTAAAAAATTTCAGAGATTTTTTTTAGCAGAAATTTGCTCCTTTTTCTTTTTCTATCTATAGTAGCTCCAAAACGCTGTGGTATATATTTCTACTGGAAAAACATACGTGAACAAAAGGTTAAGTTGCTCTAAATGTTTCGGTGTTGAGGATTGTTGGACTCCTCCTGCTGATGTGAATCTGGTCTGCAGAAAGACCAAGTGATCGGCGTAAACATGGCGGCTCTGATGCCTTCCTGACAGTCTGCCGTGATCAAAGCGAACCCAATCCCTGCAGGGAGCTGAACCTCTGAGATGTGATGGAGGAAAGCGTCTTCAGTTCAAGCACAAAGGACTTTCACGCAGTCTGCTAATTTTACCCGACAGCTGTTTGTTGAAGTCACACATCTCCCATGATCCTCTGTGGCAGCGGCGGCGACGGTTCAAGGCTTTATGCTGGTTGTCTGCAGGAGCTGCTGGGCATTTTCACTCTTTCTAAGACAGCACAAAAAAATACGTGTTGGATGTTGCCGTGGCGACTTACAGCAGGTCAGTTTGACCGGTGTAGGCAGGTGAATATATACTTATCAGAGCTGATATTAGCTTATTGATTTCCCCTACAAACTGATTGAATTGATCAGTTTTATAATAATTTGCAAAGTCGTGTACAGTGATGACCTGAAGCAGGAATCTGTGGCTGTTTGGACTGGAGCTGGGCAGATTGACACAAAATATTGATGATATTGATACCAAATCGGTATCGATTAATACTTCAGTTTCAGATTCCCTCTTCCAACGTAGTTCCTCAACTCAACCTCAAACAGATTTTGTTTGAATTTGCTCTTAAATTATATTTACTTTTTCTTTTTACTGTCTTGTTTTATGTAAAGTCTTTTGTGGACATCTACAAACTTTGTCCAAATTCTCTGTTAGGTATGAATAAAACAAATAAAAGGAAAACAAACAAAAACACCTAAATGTCAGAACTTTACATTTAAATTTAAATAAAATGTATTATTATCTGTATTTGTACACTGGAAAAATACAAAATCTCAAGTACGTTTATCTAGTTTGTAGTGCAAATAACTAATTAATTAGACAAAACTGCTTACAAGTAACTTTTCATTGTTTTCAGTCAATAATATCTTAATATTGATGTAAGTTTTAGACATGTTCCCCATGTGCTGGAGGACGCCTTAAAGAACCAAACATTTCAACTTTTCCACTCGTCGCTCCGGCATTATGAACTTGGATTAGAAATAAAAATGACAGATTTGATTATCTGGACGTCCATTACTTGAGTTAGCAAAAACTGTGTCGTAATAGTTCAAAAATCGTGAAAATATCATCTATATTGTTGAGTTTTCAACCAGGCAAGCATCTTAAACATGCAGGTTCTGATCCATTTTCCATAAGAACGTAATAAATTCAGAGCTGCATGGAAGCGAAGTCGCTGCTGCTAACTGGCTAATTGACACAGAGACACACAACACAAACATGATCCATTTTTAAAGTTATTGTATTAAACGATAATTTATACCATTTAAAAATATAATGGTAATAATGGCATAATAGTGCAAGAACACATTCTCAATAAACTTTCAATTTTAATGAACATTTAACTCTGGAACTACTAATAAAACTAATAAAATGAATTATTGGTCTCTGTGAACAAAACTGTCCTTAAAACATATATTTTTATGATCCAGTTTTTGTAGAGAAAAGAGAAAAACAATAAATCATGCAAATGGAAATTCACCTCATGAATAATTCACCGCATCTGATCGGAAGAACCCAGGAAGCAAACCTGAACCTTCCTGGCTGCTGATTTTCCTCAAGCAGACCTGCAGAAAAAGTGACTCACTTTGGGTGTTTTATTGTAAAATTGATCAAACATCAGGTAAAACAATAAAAAAGAAACGTACAACCTTCCAAAAAGAGATTCAGATTGTTTAAAACAAACCTCAAAACCTCATGGAAATGAGCTAATGACATCAGTCTGAACGCCTTCAAACTAATTTCTCTCATAAGTGACTAATTATTGCCGTCTTGAAGAAAAGTGATCTATAACTTACAAGTAAGAGTCAAGGTGAAGCATGCAGCTCTGCTTCATTAAAAGGTCTGCTCCTCTTCCAAGTAAATGGTCACATCAACCTCAGTACCTCTTTAATTTGGACAAAAATGTGTCTGGTGATACTTTAAATCACGCCCCCCAAAATAAAATAAAGCAGCAGTGTGAGGTACAGATATGCGGTTTGTTGCCTGAGGGCAGTAGAGGGTTAAAAGCTCGGTGGAAGAGGCACAACACTTTCCGTTTTAGCGAAACTTTTGAAGTTGCCGTTTAAACATGTAGCGGATCAAAGCCTCTCGTTGTAACCCAGAGCTGTAATTCAGAGCTGGGGAAACGTCTTGGCAGAAACTTCATCGCCTCCTTTTGGCAGTGAAATAATAAACAAACACTGTAGACACGAGTTTCCAGCTTTTCCCTCCACATCCACTCGTCTTCTTGTCTTTTTTACCACCAGTCTTTCCTACAACACGTCTCTCTAGTTCCTGATTTTGGTGAATGTGATTTAATTCTGCCATAAAATGCAGTAAGCTTGATTAATTATCACTAATGTTTTTTTGATAATTGTATTAAAAAGCAATATGTTAGGGCTGAAACAATTAATAATCTTTTTTTTTTAAAATATTTGTCAACTGATTAGTAATCGATTAATCATTAACTGGAGTATACAGACTGAAAAATTGACTTTTGGTTAAAAAACACTAAAAGCAGTATTTAACTAACTGTACAAAAATCTATGCATTTTGCATTTAGATGAAGAAAAAAATTGTTAAAAAACAAAACAAAACTTTTGTCTGTAAATATCCAAAACTCATCAAGTGGCATCATTTTAGCTTCACCAGGCAAAAATTTTGCATTTAAAAAGATTTTTCCTCCAGTTACTAATTGGTTAACATATATATCAAAATTCTGATATTTTTTTAGATTATTGCATTGATAAATCCAACAGAAAGACATGAACATCTTTTATCACAAATGATCAAACATCCATTATGTTGTTGCATTTTAGGCAAAAAAAAAAAAAAAAGTTCTTATTGAATAATTTATTTGCATTTTTTATATATTTCTAATATTGTGTAAAATCGTCAGACTAATCAAACCTTGATTACTAAAATAATCGCCAGCTGCAGCTCTACATGCTGCAGCTCTACATGCTGCAGCTCTACATGCTGCAGCTCTACATGCTGCAGCTCTACATGCTGCAGCTCTACATGCTGCAGAAACTTGTGAAAATGAAAAAACGGTGTATGAAACTGTGCGTATCCAAACTCATCCAATAAATATGGAAATGAGCGCACATGATGATGATTATTATTATCATTGAACCGTTTTTTTTTAAATATTTGAGAAGCAGTTTCCTGTTACTAACATGACGTTAGCATGAGGAAATGCCAAACACTCCCCAAACACACGTCTATTTAATTATGCAGATAATTAAATCTTCTCTGTTCAGCAACAAAAACATCGAAGGGAGGAGAGAGAGCTGGAGGTCTGAAAGTTAAAACGTCAGAATGTCACCAGGTATCTGTGGAATAGTTTTTAGTGTTTATGTCTTAATACAAAACTAACTCACAAGTAACTTTTCAGCTAAATATAGGAGCTTGTTTTAAGTAAATAATGCCTTCATATTTCCATTGGCAGATTATTTTACTAATAAGACATTTTAAGTGAAATAATTTGCCAATGGACTCCCCCTAGTGGTCGGAGGACTCCTGAGTTTGCAGCTGGATTTTCCCAATGTGTTTTCATTTCCTGTGGTTTCAGCATTTTATTGCTTGCATTTGTTTTGTTGTTGGTTTTTGCTTCTGTTTTTCTGTTTGCTTTTTTGTGTTTGTGTTTCTGTGTGTTTGCATCATTTGTGTGGTTGCAGCGTGTTTCACCTGTTGTAATCTTCACCTTTTCCCTTATTACTTACAATCCACATTTTGTGTAAAAAAAGAGAGGAAAACCAGCTGACTGCATCTAAATAAGTCATTAAATAAGCATCAGAGAGGAAAAAACACATTCATGTTTAGGGGTGGGCATTTATTGTATCTTTTATGATTTGTTGTGATAAATTTCTAATGATGGGAATTTTGATTTATTGACACCAGGAATTGAAATGAATGATGTTTAAAAAAAACCTGTGCACTTAGTTTTTTTTTTCCAATGAGAACATCAATAAATACCAATAAATTTTAAGAAATATATGCAGCTACTTTTCAGTTTAGTGACACAAATCGAACTTCTATATGTGACTGCTGTCCTTTTAAATTACAAATGTTTGTTTCTCAAGTGCAGCATTTGTTTTTGTGATTACTGTCCCATCCAGTTGCTTACAAAAATAGTAACAAATATTTTTTATCGTCACTTTTATCACCATAGAATCACAAAACATTGTGAAAAAACTTTACGTTTATGTCGCCCATGACGACTTCTGTAACAAATATTATCTTTGCTTGTGTATTTCTAAAATTATCTCATATTTAGAGGGAAAAAAATGAAAGGAAGTCAAGAAGAAATTGAGAAAAAAATGAGACAAAAGACAGAAAAAGACTGAGGCTCCGAAGGTTAACGGTTCAAATCCAGCTTCTTCCTGTCAATCTGCCCTCATATTCAAGGCACTGAATCCCAAGTTGCTTACAGATCGGTGTATGATCAGGTGGATATGGCTGTAATATCAAGAGCTTTTAGAGTATGACTAGAAAAGTAATATGAACTCTGTTTGCCCTTTTATTTAGCTGCAGAGACTCCAACACCTTTCATATCTGAGCAAAATGGTAATAGAAAAAGCAGTGGTGTGGAAAAAGGGGTCAAGTTGAAGCAGACGGCGCCTTGAGAGGCAAAAAAGGCACATCAAGGACTCAGCAAGCAGAAGGCAAAAGGCTTGTTTGCGTCAGAGATCAGAAACCGAGCAAGTCAAAGAAATCAGTAAATCAGAAACGGGACGAGCTCATCAGCAGGGCAGCTGCTCTTCATCTGGACGCTTTGTGATGAAAGACTCTGCTGCGCTTCGATACGACGGCGTCCGGCGACGAGCTCAACGCTGTCATGTTTGGAAACAGAAGGTTTTTCATCTGGATGTCAGAACAGATCCACGTCATCAGTCAAAGGACCCGGGTGTCCAAACTGGGGGCCCGGGGCCATTTCTGACCTCCAGACTGATTCTGTCCAACCAGCCATTTCAATTCCAGAGTGACAGACGTGGCTGACGCAGATGCAGTTAATTGTGGAAAAAAATCTTATTACTAAGAGATACGACTAAAAATATTTGTCTTTTAACAACCACAATTTTTATGCTCTGTTTAATTTCATGGTAAATAAACCACATCTGTCTTTGTCTACTGAAAACCAGACTTTAGTTACGTCATAAAAGTGGATGAAAACAACAATAGTTTTCAACATAAGAAAACCTTTTCTTAATGTTAAAAAAGGTTAAATTTGTCTTTAGGATCTATGACTTATACATTCTTTAACTAGTGACGTTTATTTGTTTCAATAAAACTTAGTTTACAGTTCAAATGATAATAAAAAAATCACAATATGTCTTTATTTCTTATCATTTTCCTTGACCAGTGAGTTTTTTGGGTTTTTTTTTTTTTACTTGGGGTGTTTTCACACCTCACAGTCCAGTAGACTTGGTTCAATTTTGTACTAAAAAGTCATGAGATTAAATTCAGAAATCTCCTGGAAAAACAAGGACATTTCTGAGAATGGAAAGTTGGAAATTTGAGAAAGAAAAACTCACATTTTTAAATTAATCTTGGAAATTTCTAGAAAAAAATACATGAAAATGTCTGAGTTTGAAAAGTTAAAAATTTTCTACTTTTCAAACTCAGACATTTTCTTGTTTTTCCTAGAAAATTTCTGATTTTTTTTGGAGGAAATATGCTGCTCCCTTTTTTTTTTTTAAAATATGTCTGAAAAAAAAGGTTTGAATTTTTTTGTGGCTTTTCTGCATGTAGCTGCTACGATACCTATTTAAGGTCTGTGATACCAACACTGATGTGACATTTACCTGAATTATTACTGTTGATTAATGTTTGTGCTGCTGTTCATAGTGCTGAGCAGGAAGTAGGTGAACTGTTTTTATATTTTGTGTTTAGAATTGAAACATTAGTCGTCATACATGAAACCCTGGAACTGAATTTCTTTTTCCAATGAGTGAACTAGAAGAAAATCACCAAACCAACCAATCCCAGAATGCATTGGAGCTGCAGCAGCTACAGTTTCAACAACTGAGAGAAAAGCCAAGCAGTTCAGTGGAAAGAGACTGACTCTGAAAACAGAGCCAGAGACTTTACTGCTGCTCATGATTAAAAACAGGAAAGGCATTTCTCATTCCACTGATTTAGCCGAACGGAACGACCAGGAAATTAAGTTGAACTTCTTCCAGAATTGATGCAGACTTGAAACAAGTTGATTGAACTGCACAGCAGAAACGCTAAAACTTTTCTCCACTGGCTGCTCTGTGCTCATATTTTACCAGGACATAATGTTCATATGCAGTCCTTTCATTAATCGGAATATTAATGAAAACATCTTTTATTTTAGTAACTCACAGTGAAACATGTTCTAGATTAATTACACAGGCTGGTGTTTTCAGGCTCTTTCTTCGTAAATTAAGGCGATTTTCTGCTAATAAAAATATGACACTTAAAGGGGGAGAAATATGAAAAATCATCTTTCTTAGCTTCTGCCTTACAGAGCACCACCACCACAATCAGCTCCTCCAGACTAGCGGCAGCATCAATTACCTAATCAATTTAAGCTGCTAGCTTGCTCAAAGTAACAAACACGTCACACTCAGGAGAGGAGCATGGAGGTCTAACACATTATTATGAGTTATTGATTTATATTTACCTGCTAACAGATGACAGGTCATTATTACGTCATTGCAGATAGAAAAAAAGGAGTACATTTCTGCCAAATTTAAAGTTTAAAAATTCTGCAAAGATGGAAAAATTTCAGCTTCTGAAACTCAGAAATTTCCAGGTTTTCTAGAAAATTTCTGAGATTAATTTAAAAATTTTAGTACAAATGTTAGACTTTCCAAGCTCTGAAATTTCCAATTTTTTCTAACATTTTTTTGAGATGAATCTGAAAGTTTCCGTTTGCTTTAGTTTAAATTTTTGGATTTCTGGAGCTCAGAAATGCCCATGTTTTTTCCTAGAAAGTTTCTGAGACTAATCTCAAAATATCGGGGGGGTTTTCTTGCAAATTAATTGACTTTTGGAGCTCAGAAGTTTTCACGTTTTTTATCTAGAAAATTTGTGAGTTTTTTGGGGGAAATTTACAGGTTTTTTTGTTTTATCTTCAAAGGCCGTAATTCCCTGTCATAAATGATCGTCTCCATTGACCTACATCTGCTGAGCTGCCATCTTGTTGGTACGCCCTCTGGTGGCGAACTGCAGCAATCACATGCTTACTGCCACCTTCAGGCTCGACAGGAGAAGTGCAGCTAGATAAATGATCTTCATATTAAAACAGAGATTTCAATTTAAATAAAGTAAACTAAAAGGAAGGAGATGTCCAACATCTATTCTGTCACATTGATATGTAAAGATATATATGCTTCTTATTTATTTATGGGATGTTTGTTCTTCTATTATCTTCTGGCAGAATCCCAAAATAAATCTGGCTTATGATGAGAAATAACTGTTCCCTCTCCCTGACGTGGCAAATAATATTCCTCTCTACATACAACTATTATTAAAGAGTAAAACCTCAATGGTTCCTATTCTCGGCCTACCCAGAGGTAGGTGTTGTAAAGGGACTCTGGAACAAGCCTGATTGAAGTTCCCTCTTTTGTGTTGCTCTGAGAGTCTTAAGCTTCCTTTAGAAACACAGTGAAAAGGAAGAAATGGAAGGGGAGGACGAAAAGCCCAAAGACGAGGCGAGAGCGAAGAAAACACTAAACAAAAACTCCTTTCAGACTCATGAAAGATTTCCTCCAGCTACTTTCAAGCTCTATTAAAATCATAAAAAATACAGTTTACTTAACGTTCTTATCAAGAATACAAACAGAGCAGAGTGACGAATCCCTGAAGAAATCAGAGGCAAACAGTCTGACTGAGTGATGAAGATTCCCACACTGTTCAGCGCCTCTGCAGGTTGGAACCAGAGAAACGGTTCCCACTCGGTTCGCTGCAGCGTTTCTGTGGACAAATCCCTTCAGACAGGAAACGCTGATCGACGTTCCCACTGATCTACGTTCCCACTGATCTACGTTCCCACTGATCGACATTCCCACCGAAACGCTGAGCGACATTCCAGCTGAAACGCTGATCGACGTTCCCACTGATCGACGTTCCCACCGAAACGCTGAGCCACGTTCCCGCTCGAATGCTGATCGACGTGCCCACTGTTCGACGTTCCAGCCGAAACGCTGATCGACGTACCAGCCGAAACGCTGATCGACGTTCCCACTGATCGACTTTCCCACTGATCGACTTTCCCACTGATCGACTTTCCCACCGAAACGCTGATCGACGTTCCAGCTGAAACGCTGATCGACATTCCCGCTCAAAAGCTGATCGACGTTCCCACTGATCGACGTTCCCACCGAAACGCTGAGCGATGTTCCCGCTCGAACGCTGATCGACGTGCCCACTGATCGACGTTCCAGCTGAAACGCTGATCGACATTCCCGCTCGAACGCTGATCGACGTGCCCACTGATCGATGTTCCAGCCGAAACGCTGATCGACGTTCCCACTCGAACGCTGATTGACGTGCCCACTGATCGACGTTCCAGCCGAAACGCTGATCGACGTTCCCACTCGAACGCTGATCGACGTTCCAGCAGAAACGCTGATCGACGTTCCAGCAGAAACGCTGATCGACGTTCCCGCTCGAACGCTGATCGACGTTCCAGCCGAAACGCTGATCGACGTTCCAGCCGAAACGCTGATCGACGTTCCCACTCGAACGCTGATCGACGTTCCAGCCGAAACACTGATCGACGTTCCCACTCGAACACTGATCGACGTTCCCGCTCGAACGCTGATCGAGTTTCCCACTCGAACACTGATCGACGTTCCCGCTCGAACGCTGATCGACGTTCCCGCTCGAACGCTGATCGACGTTCCAGCCGAAACACTGATTGACATTCCCGCTGAAATGCTCCGACACTCATGTGGAGGAGTTCCAGAGTAAAGGATTTATCCAACATTTCTTTGTCTTTTTGTTTATTATTATTGAGAAGATAAACATAAAAACATTACACAAACTTGTAACTAACAAATTAAGTTTGAACTTAAAAACAATAAATTGTGCAAAAGGAAATTATCAAGTTTGTTTTAATTTACCGTGTGATTATTTATTGTGACAAACCTACTTCTAGTCTCTGGAAAATATAATATTTATAAGAATTTTGACTGAAGATGATTTGGGAAGTTTTATACAGGAACATCTTAATAAATTTAAAAAATAACAAAAAGTGTTTTTTGTCACAAACTGTTCAGAAAGTGAAAAATAAATTTTTCACACAGAAGAATTGGAATATTAAAGACCAACAAAATACAGGAATATTTTTGCTTAACTCTAAAGTCAATGCATGAAAAAACAGAGGATCCTTTTGGATGAGTTAATGCATCAATTTGCCCAACTGTCCAAGTCCAAAATATCATTCTGATTTATGACGTCACATTCTGGAGGATTTTGAAACGACTCATTTTCCAGCCACCAAAAAACATTAAATTATTAAAAAACCAGCTGAGTGTTTTTTTAAGCAGTAGAAACTAAATGGAAATACAAAAATATGCTAAATGTAAATTTTGCACAATAGATTCCCTTTAAACCTACGAAGCACTGATGTCATCTCTAATTTCTGGACCAATTTCTTGATTCTGACAAATGAGGCATTTGATCAGTTTTTAAGATCCTTTTATTTAACAAAGCCAATAATTGATTGATTAGACTTGATGGTAAACATGCCAGAATCCAGCCAGGTGGATAATATTGAGACTGCAAAGTAGGATTTATTGTTATACAGTATTTATATTAAATGCTTCCAATCTTAGCTTTATTTAACAATTTATTTACTATGTATTTTATTTTTGTAAAACCTGAATATTTTTAAATGTGATTTTAAACCTTACTTGCAGTGGGAAGGACAGGTTTAGGTAAAAACAGACCAAAACCTCCATTAAACGTGACATCACTAAAACACTGCTTGGATTTTTCAGGCCTCAGCAGGTAATGGTCTCTATTAAAACTGAATGCTTGCCTCACTGAACCTTAAGTGCCCCATTATGAGTCATAGCTTGTGCTTAAGAGTGTTTCTGTCGTCTTTTTGAACAGGTTCCCTGCAGGGAACGAGCTAAACGTCATTTTTCTGTCAACAGGATGGCCATTTGGAAGCCTGGTCTGCAAAATGAGCGGCATGGTTCAGGGGATTTCAGTCTCAGCCTCCGTCTTCACACTGGTTGCCATCGCAGTTGACAGGTAACGCTTTATTTTTTTCACTCATGAGTTTTTACTAAACAGAGGCTGATCTTAAAGTTCACAAAAAATAAAACGAATCATTGTTCAAATAAAATGAATAAAAACTTTCTAAAGTTACGATAAAAACAACAACCGCCCCTCCATCCCCCCCACACTCTAAACAAACAAATGCAAAGAAAAAGTCAGAGAAGAAATATTAGATTTGGCTAAAAAAATTTAAAATTAGCAAAAATATAAATTATTATAATTAAGCTTCAGCATGCATGTCTCCAAAAAAATTCTGTCATAGATCTAGGCAGAAAGAAAATACACCCAGTTTCACTTATAAGGTTTTTATAAAGACCTGGTTCAGCTAATAGAGCTGTTCAAGTCTTTACTAGGTTTCAAATTGATTTAATTGTACAAAAATAACTGAAAATATTGTATATGAAAACGCAAGTACACGTCTTTGGTTTCATTAAATAAAAGATGGAAATATGTCAGTAATGACGTTAGTGAAGCAGCTGCTGCTGCACATCAATTTGTTCAGCATCAGGATGTGATTTCTGATCTATTTAATGTCCGTTATTCAACTTAATTAAAGGTTATTCACTTGTGTCAAACACTAAAGGCAGCTGTCTTTCCAGGAGTGAACATCCCAGAAAATACAGACAGCAAAATGTTCAGAGAAGCAGCCAAAAAATAAATACAATAAAAAAAAAATCTACAAACCTCAGATTAATAAACAGTTGAGTTTATGACTTATTAGAATGTTCTTCATTAGAACAAAAATGAACAAATGCAACTTATGACAAGTTTCCTGGAAAAAATGTACGCCCCAAAAGCTATAACTTTGTTTTACAAGGAAGTGGACTACAGCACAAGGGATTCTGGGTAAATATAGCCAAAACAAACAGGTGTGTGTCTGGAGAAAAGGCTCGTAGTTTGGTTGACCCACATAATAACTGAAAACCACTGACTGCAGCAGAAAGCTCAACTTAGTAACTGTTGGATAAATAAAGAACAGATATTTTATAGGTTTTTTTGTCAGACAGTAAGTTGAATATCAGTTTAAATTTACGTTATTGTGAAATTCAAGTTTTTATTTTAAAAGCAATACCAACTGGATGTTTTTAGACTAAACTACTGAAACCATAGAAGAAGAAATCCATGCAGCTTCTGAAAGTGTCTGCCACGTTTAGTTAGAAATAGGACAAAGAAGTTGATCTTTATTTTTAAGTTTTAATTCTTGATAAACGCTTTTTGGTAAAATGTATTTTTGCACGGCTCCATTTGAAATTTGTATTTTTTTATTTAGGAGGGATAATGCACACTAATTAACATTTCTGTAAATGTGCCAGAAGCCCAAAATGCTGCTTTTCACCTGTTGAGTAATTTGTCTTGCTAAAAAACGAACAAGGGTTAAAATAACTTAACTACAACAATCAGGAAACACAAAAAAGAAAATACAACATGATTATTATTAAACGTATAAGAAATAATTAAAATGAATTAATTAACTAATTTTGTGGTGGTTCATGAATGACCCAAATACAGGATCTGTTGCCATGACAGTCAACAGTTCTTGACGCAGCCAGCGAGGGCTTGACCTTTGACCTTAGGAGCCTTACTATATCCGCCTATTTCCTGTCTGTTGCGAAAAAGGGAAGCTAGCGCCACTAAACCCCTCCAATGTTGCATTGTGTAGAATAAGCCAAAGCGTCGCGTTGCATCAGAGGACTAAACGGAGGGAAGCTTAAAAATGACAGCCTGCCTGTCTGCAGGCAGGTCAGGTGTCCAGTGATGTCACTGTCATCCTGTGAAACCCCTGGAGGACATCAGCGCCTCCGGAAAGGACACATTCACTCCAAAACGATTCAGTCACCTCATCAGACAGACGATGAGGTGACTTCAGAAAGGGAAGGGAGATGAAGAGCAGCTATTATATGCTATTAGCTGCCATATTTATAATGCTGTGGCTAAGAGTGCAGGCTGACACAGCTGGGACTCTTCATTTAACTTAAACCTTAATGATTAAAGATTTAAGACTTTTGCTATTCAGTTATTGATCTAAAAACAATACTCAGATTAATAGACAGTATTTTTTAGCTGCTAAAGCAATGCTGTGTTATTGCATTTCAGCCAATAAACATTTAATTTCTTATTTAAAAGAGAAATGGAATTATTTGCTATTCGCATCTTCTATTGTTTTTCTAATATTATGCAAAAAATGAAAAATTTGCAAAGTTTTTATCTGATTAATCAGTTAATTGATAGAATAATCAGTAACTAAAGTAATAGTGACGGCCGTTGATGTGCATTTGCTTGATGATTGCATTTGACAAAATTAAATGTTTATTTCTTGTTTTATTATTAGTATGATATTTTTATGATGTAAAACAATTTGAACTGCTCTCACAGCAAAAACACAAAATCTTACAGTAATTTTTGTCAAGTTTATAGAAACTAGACAGACACTTGAAATAAGACAAAACTAACTGACAAGTAACTTCAGAAAGAAATGTGATTTTAAGTAAAAGTGAAAAACCATTGCAGATTATTTCACCGGCAACAAGGGAAAAATGTTTCATCTGAAATAATCTACCACACGTTTTAATCAATATAAAGGAATTTATTGCTTAAAACAGGCTCATATTTTGTCTTATTTCAACTGTACTAAGACATTTGCTCCAGAAATTAGATAAAAATACTGTCACATTTTGTGTTGTTGCTGCAGAAATGTGCTTCAAATAAGCTCGACCCAAACAGAACCTTCTTCTTCAACCCTGCAGGTTCCGATGCATCGTCTACCCATTCAAGCAGAAGCTCACCATTTCCACGGCGTCGCTGATCATCGTGGTAATCTGGGTCCTGGCCATATCCATCATGTGTCCGTCCGGTGTGATGCTGCAGGTGACCAAGGAGCACACAGTCCGCGTCTTACTGGGCTACGACAACCAGACCGGTCCCTTCTACTGGTGCAGAGAGAACTGGCCCAACCAGGAAATGAGGAAAATCTACACCACCGTCCTGTTTGCGAACATCTACCTTGCCCCTCTTTCACTCATTGTGATTATGTACGCCCGGATTGGGATTACGCTCTTCAAAACCGCCGTTCCGACGGGAGGAAAGCCGGGCGCCGACAACCGCCACAGCGTGTCGAAGAAGAAGCAGCGGGTGATAAAAATGCTCCTGATCGTCGCTCTGCTCTTCATCCTCTCCTGGTTGCCCCTCTGGACCCTCATGATGCTGAGCGACTACGCCAGCCTGACGGAGCAGCAGTACAGGATTATCAACATTTACATCTACCCCTTCGCTCACTGGCTGGCCTTCTTCAACAGCAGCGTCAACCCCATCATCTACGGCTTCTTCAACGAGAACTTCCGGCGGGGTTTCCAGGCCGTGTTTAAGATCAGCCTGTGCGCGGCGGACGGTCAGCGCAGGAAGAGCTACTCACACAGGCTGCAGGGCAACTCGGTGCTGCCGGCCAACAACGTGCAGACGTCCGTGGAGCCCATTTCGCTCAACAGCCTGGACAGGAAGGCTTCCAGGCGGATCAACCACGTTGTGGAGCGGGAGCTGGTGATGGAGGACCTGGAGCAGGGGTCCGGCAGCAGCGGCGGCGTGACCGCCGTGTCCATCTGAGGACGCGCCTTTTCTTAATTGTTACTTAAGGATGTTTAAAATTCGAATATGCTGTGCCTACGTAAAATAACACATCCAAAATGAAAAGGGTTTAAATGGTGACCAATAGTCAAGCTTGTTTTTCAGTATAGACTTAAGATGAAAAAGAGAACATAGGAAAACTACTTTAAATTAGGGAAGCACCGACCCATTGATATCAATATCTGAGGTTTAGTATCGGCTGATTCTGATCTAATACAGATAAACGGTTCTGAATTGACTTAAAAAACATTTCTTAAGATGTAAATGTACCGAATGATAAATGTATTTGATAGCTCTGCACCAGGACAGGTCACTTAAAAACACCAATAGCTTCACAAGCTCAGTCAGACATGTGAAAACAACAACGTTAAAGGCGCAGTGTTATGTAAAATCAACGTTTTTAAGCTTTATATTATCTTATAATGTTAGTCCCTCATCAAAAACAAGCCTGGAGTTTTGCCTTGATTCTTTCATGCATGTTTGAGAAATCATTTGATCTCCATGACAACCACTCAGCTGTGTAAAACGGCTGGTTGGACCTAGCCCCGCCTTCAAGGACAAAGCTCCTCCTCAGAGTTGAAGTTTCCAGGCTACTGAGCCTCTGCCTCACAGAGCAGCCCTCCCTCTCTGAGCTCCTTCAGACTAGCCAGCAGCAATTAGCAAAAACCTCTGCTGAGCTCATTATAGGAGTCATTTCTCAGAGCAACGCTGGTAAAAACGTTGTTAAAGGCTTAATAGAGGAGCCATGTTGTGATGACTTCTGAATGTGGAGCATCAGAAAAAATCAGGAGTTTTTAAAGAGACAGAGGCCCAATTTTAAGGCATTAAATTGCAAAGACAAATTTCTTTTACGTCATATTTGACATAAACAGAATTTTATGACTTCTATGCCATTTAATGGCTTATTGTGCCATAAAATGGCTCTATGTGACAGGAAAACATAATACTACTCCTTTAACTTGTTCCTTCAGTGCAAGTAGGAGTTTAACAACCGATGTAAAATAAATAGTAAAGAAACTGGCAAAAACAATATGTTGATCATTTCTTAAATGGTTGCATTTAGGAACTCTAAATATGATGTATAATAAATCATGACTTTGCTCAGAGCACAAAGCATAGAATTATACCGAATAGATCTGCCCTGATGGATCGGCCACATCGACACTGACAACCTATTTTTTTCAATATCGGGACCGATACAGATATTAGTATCGGATCGGTGCCTCTCTAGTTTAAAAGTTACATTTATTCTTCTGAGTGAACAACCTACCTCTGCTGTTTACTCTTTACAACAACCAGTTTAAATAGATTATTCTCTCTTTGGTTAATATTTAATAACCACTTATTGGGGGGAACTTAAAGCTCATTGTGCCATTTGTATTGTAACTGTCACTTAGGTAAAACTAGAAGACTACTTATTTATAAAAGTTTATGTTTTATTAAATAATAAAAGGAGCGAACATTTACAGGCTGAGACACTTGCAGAGCAGATTTCAAGAGTTTGAATGAAACATTTGATTTAGGTTCTAGTATTTGAGTTATGCAGTGAATCAGAAATTTTTTCATTATTAAAGAGAAGATTGAAAGTAGTTTGTGAAAGGTTTTGGGTTAACAACGTTTATTTTACAGTGGAGCCCAGTCTGTTTTTTCAAAGTATTTTCATCCACATAAGGACCAAAACAGCGGATCCAATTTGTCGTCTGATTGGGTCGGACGGTACAACACAAACAGTTAGCGATTCCCTGTGACTGGGTCGCCGAATGTCTGAAGCGCTGCAGCAAACTGACGGGAATGTCATGAATGGGACAGGAAGTGAGACACGGTGACAAAGTAAAACATCCACTATGGAGAAAATACGAGCTAAAATAATAACAATAAAGCAGAAGAACTTCAGAAATGGCTTTGTGGCGCTAAACTGAAGTCTGATCCCGTACCTAAAAAAGTGGCCAGTAAATATTCCATTAGTGTCACTTTTTTGTGGCTTAAACACTTAAATTTTATTTATGACTAACTCATTCAAACTACTATAATATTCAGTCGAGCTTATTTATAGTTTCATGATGACAATCATATTTTTGGAAAACCCAATAATCTGCTGATGACCCTCAAACTAATTTGTCTTTTTCCATTTTTTAAAATAAATCTGAATTTCCTCTTGATGAAGGAATGACAGCAGCTGCTCTGCTTGCATTATTTTAAAGTTTTCAGTTTGAAATCTGCTCTGCAAACATAAACGTGTAAATACTTAGAGGAATCTCCTGTCAGCCTGCTGGGAATGAATGTGGAGAAGAAAAGCTTTACTGTTGTTTTATTTTTAGATTCGTGTGAAGAGTAATCCTGTAAAGTAAAGGGGCCTAAGCGAGGGCCTTGGGGGCCTTTGACCTGTTGTGTTGCTGTATATATATTCTACATCCTGCTGATGCTGTGAGCCGACTGCTGAGAAAATCCTTCAAATGAGGTTTAACAGAATTAATTACCTCTGCTTTCATTTGTATTTCTGAAAATTAAAAATGGGCGCATATTAAATATCTCTAATCAACATGAACAACAAAGATTCGCTCCATTAGCTGATTTTATAAGGAGACAATCATAAAGGCTCTCTGTGTCATGTTATATTCATAACTCTGGAAAACTGAAAGTCATCCTAATTAAAAGATTTAAGACACTCAGATCAATCAAAATACATCAAATTATATTAACTTTACAACAACAGCTTCAGCTAGATTTATTTTTTAGGAAGAATTGTGACAGAGGATTATCCAAAGCACAATTATCTTCGTATTTATTAATCCATCAGTTAATAAGTTCAATGAAATTAAAGGTTTATTTGAAAACTTTGATCACACACTGCAAAAATAAACAATCTTACCAAGTATTTTCTAGTGCAAATATTTTATGCTTCAAATAACACAGAACTAACAAGTATTTTAAGTAAATAATTTATCGATTTAAAAACAATACTTATTTTATTGGCAGATTATTTCATCAGTAACAAGACATTTTTTCCATGTTATAATAATCTGCCAGTGGAACTAGAACTTTAAAAAAATCAATATTAATGAATTATTTATGTAAAACAAGCTCCTACATTCTGCTAAAAAGTTACTTGTATGTTAGTTTTGTCTAATTTCAAGTGAACTTAGATATTTGCAACTAGAAATGAGATAAAATGCTTGGTCAGGTTTTGTGTTTTTGCAGTGCGTCTCTAACTGGGTGCCAGTTGCTGCGGCGGCTGCAGCGAATCTTGAAAACGCTCGATGTAATTTTTCTTTCAAACGGTGGCTTCTGCTGCAGCCTGCATATCGTGTCTCATAATGAGGTCAAAGCTGAGAGTCAGCCTCGATAATTAGCTCTTGCTGAGTTTAATCTTAGTGAATCTGGGAGTTTATACACATCAGAGATCACAAAACAAACCACCGTCTCCACAGGGATCTTTCAAAATAGCAGCAGCATAACGACGTCGCTGAATTCCATCTTATTTGGGGAAGAGGTCATGTTTCCCCTTTGGGTAAATCTCTCATGTTGACACGCAGCCTCTGTGACCCTGACTTGACTCGTCTTTGTAAAACAAGCCAACATGCCCTTCCTGAACATCGCTTCTCACTTTACCTGAGTGCCATCATCTGTTTGCCACTGAAAGAGTCCTTCAGCCTGCAACTGTCTCTGCAGACCCTGCTGGTGCGTTAAATGGTGATAATTAGCTGTAATTCACATGGATTGAAGCACATACTGATTGCATTTGTGAGCATTTCGTTTGTAGGTCACCAAGTGTTGCTGCATCATGTCTGGAGAAATAAAAATGAAGGTTAAAACGCCAGATGAAATGCTCAGAATATAAATTTCAAACTCCAAATTATATTTTTTGAAGCTTTTCACATTAAGATTTATTTAAAGGGTTTTCTTTAAAACTCTGTATGTAACTTTTACAAATACATGTTTTTGTCCATAATTATTACAACGTTGCCATGTCGTGACAGTAGGTTTGAGACAAAGAATCTGACAAAATCGATCTCCTCCATCTCCTCCCTGAGTCACCTGAAGAAATGCAAAAACAGGAGGAGGGTCTTAATGCTGCCAATCATCCTCATGTACGCGGTTCAACGTGATAATGTTGAGCATAATGTGGAAAAAAAACCTCATTGTTACAGACAAAATGTTTATCTGTCGCCATGCTATGCTAACTAGCCTTAGCATTAGTGGCAGTCTGCCAATCAATCAATCAATCAATCAATCAATCAATCAATCAATCAATCAATCAATCAATCAATCAATCAATCAATCAATCAACCAACCAACCAACCAACCAATCAATCAATCAATCAATCAATCAAGTTCATATGTATGGCACATTTCAGCAACAAGGCAGTTCAAAATGCTTTAAATCATTAAAAGACAAAGTCACAGAACTCACATCAATAATTGAAACGTTACGTTTCGTCAAGTTCCATCGTTTCACATCAATGTTTCATTTGTGATGTTTCAAAAAAAACCTGTAAACAGTTTTTAGGGTTTTTAGTATGGATTTAAACAAACTCAGCGTTTTGGCTGTTTTGCAGTTTTCTGGAAGTTTGTTCCAGATTTGTGGTGCATAGAAGCTGAATGCTTCTTCTCCATGTTTGGTTCTGGTTCTGGGAATTCAGAGCAGAACCAGAACCAGAAGATCTGGAAGGTGATACAGCAGCAGATCTTTAAAGTATTGTGGTGATTTATAAACTACCAACAGTAGTTTAAAGTCTATTCTCTCAGATCTGGGTGACGTGTTCTAACTTCCTGGTTTTAGTCAGAACGCCAGCAGCAGCATCTGGATCAGCTGCAGCTGGAGGATTGATTCGTGAAGACGCTGCTGCAGTAATCAATGCTACTGAAGATGAATGCATGGATGAGTTTCTCTAGATATTAGTCCTCTAATCCTGGAAATGTTTATCAAAGAGCATGAGAGTGATTGACAGCGCTAAGACCCTCCTCCTGGCTCTGATTGGTTGCTTCATGGTGTATTTTTGTAGTTCGTACTGGAAAAAGGCAGAGAAGATTCTTTTCATTGATTATCTCTCGTATTATCCTGTTATGACCTAATAAATATGTACTGAACATGTTTTTTGTAAAAGTTACATAAGGCAGCTTTAAAGCTGCTTTTTAAATTGTACTTCATGCAGTTTGCTGATGTCTGTTCAGTGCCACTGACAAGAATCAAACTGTATTTATGTGACTGCTCTTCATTTACTATTACAACCAAAACAGTTCAGCAGAAGAAATGCATTTTGTGTAAGTTTTTGAATGTAAAAGATTTGTACTTTTTAGTGCCTGTGGTGGAAAAAAAATAACACATTTATACAATTGTTGATGAATTACTGTGAATTTCCATTTTCTGTGGACTGAATGACTCCTGAAATCTTCGCTTAGTCTGCATGCAACTGGTTTCTGTCTGAGCATGTGAGGTTTTTGTGTCTTTGCTTACATGTTCTACACAATGTTACTAAGATGCAACACCAGGACACAGAAACTGATGGTTTTTGTAACAGAGTTGAATTTTAATGAAAAGAAAGGAAGTCATGGTGTTCTATTTAATTGTGAAGGGCTATTAAACACTTGATATATTACCTCTGTAACTGACAGCACAATATATAGATATACAGTATCTGCATATGAGCAAAGCTTAACCCTCCTGCTTTATGGCAATAGTAGTGAAAACATTATTTATTTGTGATAATTTATTAAAGATTGATTTATAGAAGATGTTTAATGTTGAAAAGCTGCTGCACTTCAGAGAAGAAAGCAAATGTCACCACTTTAATCTCCGCTTGAAGCTGGAATGTATAAAACTGTGATAGGATCTTTACTGAAATATTCAGGAAGCAGAAGCAAAGTTTTGCTCCTCTTTCATATTCAGAAATATTCCCACCTTTAAACAAATGCTTTTGTTTTACAGATAAGAAAAAGTGTCCGTTTGTGGGCAGCGAGGCGACGGCACATAAACAAGCTCTGAAATGATTTATTGCTTAACGAAAAGCGCCGTAGCAGATAACAGCAGTTGTTCGATTAGACGTCAGGTGGAACAAATAGTCTGTGCATTTCTGCTGTGATAAGGAAGGAGAGAACTGAGCCTGCACTCCATATGCATTGAGGGTTTTTCCTTCTTTCTTAGGCATTTTCTTTTGAAATCAGCAAATATTTAACATTTCCACACAATTCAGATGCACTTAAACTCATAGCTGCACGGTATTAAAATATTGGAATAATATTTCAATCAACCTTAAATCACTAAAAGATTGCTGTTATTCGATTAAAAATTCAGGTTCTGCTCAAACTACAGGGTGGGCCATGAGTTTCCATACATAGAAAAATTAACATTTCATATTGGACCGTTTTTATTTTTGTGGGACTCTGCGTAATCGCTGGTTGATCTGCAACATTTCCAGTTTTCTGAAACTTGAAATAAGTTTTGCCGCAGTGTCGTGTGTGATGTTCGTTCCATGTTTTCTGTTAAAGTTTGGTGCAACCATGCGACTGCTTCCAGATCCAGCCGTCAGTATAATTTCAATTCTTTGCTGTTTGTCAAACTCATCTTCTTGGGTATCTGAAATATAAAAGAAATATATATTTTACATTCTCCTGTGTATGGAAACTTATGGCCCAGCCTGTATTTAGCCGTCTATATTTTCCTTCAGTCTAAGTTAAAAGTGACTGTCTTTCCCTGATTACATGCAGTCTGCCAGTTCCTGCATACTAATAACTAGGTGAAGTTCAGCCCACAAACACAGCAGTCAGTCGCTAAGGGAAAGAGCCACCAGTCTCTTCTGTGTAATGAAGCTGGTTTTCTGTTAGTGTATTTCATTTGCTATCAAATATCGAAGCATTTAATGACACAAGCTGTGATTTACGTGACGTGTTGCTCATGTTAAAAGCGCTATTAGGTTTAAAGCGCTACAAAATGTTGACACCCAGTTTAAACACGACGACGTCACTGGTTTTTGACCATTGTGATTCCCTAACCTTTGATTCTCCAGAAACTGTCAGACAAATCAAAGACTGATGGACACTTAGGACCTCTGGCATCTACGCTTGGTGTCTCATTTCATTTCTTCAAATCAAAATATTACAAAAATATTGTTTTTTTGACTACATTGCATCTTTTCTTGCTATTTGGTGCAGCAGCCCCTTACTTGCTATTCTTAGTTTTACATGTGTTTGCCACTTTAGCCTTTTGCATATGCTAATATAGCAACATTGCATGAGAGTTTTTTTTTTTTTTTTTAAAGTCTTATTTAATTACCTTCCAATTAACTCCGTATTTAATCCTAATGGAGCATAAAGGGGATTTTCAGAGCCTCTTTGCTGAGTTCTTGCTGAGCCTGAATGAGCAGCTGGTCCTGCTCCCCTATATTTATCACAAATAACTTCAGCAAACAAAATCCCACTCTAATCAGTCCAAATGCAGAGGCACTTTAACGTTTTAGTTTTTTTTAAATTATTTAATCTTTTTCAATAAAGTATAGTTGAATAATTCACTTACGTACTATATAGTTATTATTAAAGAGTAGATAAAACTGATGCTTTCCTGTTACATTTATGCTTAGAGAAAAAGTTCACACTTTCCAAATAAAACTGCTTTTATGTATTTGGTACATAGTTTGAGGTTTCAATGTGTATTTAGTATTTAATGTATTTTTTTCTGCTTTGGCATCATTTTTTCACCAGTTTAAAATGCAAAGTTAGGTTTAAATCATTTAAAATCCTGGTACAGACCCAATCATTAATAAACTTGTGTGTAAACTCTAAATTATTTCATTTTTTCACCACAACTAGATATAATGCTGGACCAAATGTTCCCTACGTAACGGCGCAAGAATTCACATTTCATTAATAATTAAAAAAATTATCATCAAATTATTTTCTTACAGGCGTCATTTTAATATATTTGTGAAACATCCAATGATTTCCAGCCCAACAGTATTTTTTTTATTCTAAAATAATCCCTGTTTTACAGTGTAATCCCTCTGTGTTAATTAACAAACCAAAACGGTTTTATGCTGGAAGAGAAGTTTCATTGTTCTGGTCACTGACGTGCAGCATTTGAGGAATATTTATTTGTTTTATTAATAATGTCTGTTGAGAGAACTGGATCAGTGAGAGGCAAAAAAAGCAAACATTGTTCCTGTGTAGGCTTTTGAAATTTGTCGCGCTCACCTCTGTCCTGCCTTCGTACAAAGACAAATGTTAATGTGACCAAACTGTGTGTGGGTGCATTCGTGGTCCTGTGAGCTGCAAAATGTCTAAAACTGTCATCAATAAAGTAATAAACACGCTGTAAACATCACTTCCTGTGCAGAAACTCCTTCAACACACAATAAACTACTAGATTAAAATATTTCAACATTTGGAAACACTGGAGCAGATTCATTTCTTCCTAACTTATTCCATCCTATCATATTCTACTGTACTCACTACAATGCTAAGACTTTTTGCTCAGCCATTTAAATAATTAGACTCAGGTGTTTCATTTGCATTCAAGGCCATATTTGTATATAATCCAGAATTAGCAGACATTAGCAGTGAGGTGCTGTGAATATTTGTCGCACACTCTGCACCGGGTTGTCGAGTCAGGCCAGAGACGCTGGATCAGAGCGGGATTAGAGGCGTCTCATGATGGGCTGCAGAATGAGAGTATTTCAAACATCAAGTCAGAATTTCAAGAGGAATGTAGAGAATCTTTAAAGAGCAGGAAACTTATGCTGTTTAAAACTACAAAAACGTTGTTTAAAACATAAACTACAAAAACGTTGTTTAAAACCATAAACTACAAAAACGTCATTTAAAACCATAAAACTACAAAAACGTCGTTTAAAACCATAAACTACAAAAACGTCATTTAAAACCATAAAACTACAAAAACGCTGTTTAAAACCATAAAACTACAAAAACGTCGTTTAAAACCATAAACTACAAAAACGTCGTTTAAAACCATAAACTACAAAAACATTGTTTAAAACCATAAAACTACAAAAATGCTGTTTAAAACCATAAAACTACAAAAACGTCGTTTAAAATCATAAACTACAAAAACGTCGTTTAAAACCATAAAACTACAAAAACGTTGTTTAAAACCATAAACTACAAAAACGTCGTTTAAAACCATAAACTAAAAAAAGTTGTTTAAAATCATAAACTACAAAAACGCTGTTTAAAACCATAAAACTACAAAAACGTTGTTTAAAACCATAAAACTACAAAAACGTCGTTTAAAATCATAAACTACAAAAACGTTGTTTAAAACCATAAACTACAAAAACGCTGTTTAAAACCATAAAACTACAAAAACATTGTTTAAAACCATAAACTACAAAAACGCTGTTTAAAACCATAAAACTACAAAAACGTCGTTTAAAACCATAAACTACAAAAACGTCGTTT
>CAEFZX010012101.1:0-15501 GCA_903066825.1 Alfaro cultratus | reverse complement strand
GCTAAGTATTATTCTGAATGTTTAGTTGTAGGATAGCAGATTAACTCTGGTTAAATGCTAATTTTTGTTTTATGTATGACCTCGTCTAGGTCAGGTTTTTTTTCCCCCCCCCCAACTGTTTCCCCGTCAGGATGGCGAGCTACCACTGGATCACCGCAGCTTTGCGGTAGGACGTAAATGAACCAGACTACCTCATTTTTACAGGACTTTTTTTTCCCCCTTCTTCTCCTCCATTTCTTTCCCTCGGATCATGGACTAAAACCAGTTGAACTGTTTGGTGAAACATGAATCACCTCACCAACACAAAGCACAGACTTGAATGAGAGAACGAAAAACTCTTGGGTCTCATCAGGGGTTATTTATTTGTTTGTTATTGTTGTTTTTTTGTTGTGCTTACCGTTTATATTTATAGGAAAACATTATTATTATTTTTATTATTATTATTCAATACCTTTCTAAATATATGAAAAAAATATACATTAAAAATACAATAACTTAACTTTACTTTCTGTCTGATGGTATGTATTCACACACGGGCTCCTCAGCCGAATCTTTCTGATTGCCATATCACCATAATTGGCCGTAGTCAGGCGCCTAGCCTTAACGAGCGTTACACAGACACATGGTTTTATCCTAGTATATTATAAGCCCGACGGGCCGTCAGGCTTTACTTATGTAAAACACATCATCGTCATACTTTCACATTTCCTGTCAACTTTAAGCATTTAACTCAAAAACACGCTAGGCTGCTGGATGACTGCTTTAGCACCCCCTTAGCAATCCTAGGAAGTTTTCTGGGTGAAACCCTGAGTCGTGTCTGGACAGGTTCTTCTCCACACACATTTCTATTTTGCCTCTTGACTGATGTAATTGGAAAGGCCAATTCAATAAATGAAAATTAAATGCTCCATTTCTTATTTATATGGTTTCTCCTAGGCATCTGTAGGTTTCAGCAAGTCAAATTTCAAACTTTCTACGATCCTTTTAAAAGCCACACTGAAGTAAATTTAAATTAGAAATGTAAGACATTTTAAAGCTTTAAGTTTAGATACATAAAATAAAAGATTTTAAGGTCAGCCTGTTTGTAGTGCATTAACATAATACTAGTAATACTAATTTATTTATGGCAGATATTTGTAAAGCAGCCTGATGGACAAAGTGGATTGCTAACCAACAACTTTAAGAGAATGGAACAAGAAATAACATCTCAAATAACCTTTTCCAACTCATCAAACCCTAATTCCCTAGTTTTCCTTTCTGGATGGAAATCCTGATAGTAGCTGAAGTAAATTGTAGTGTATTTAAATATATCAGTAAGAAATTACAACTCATCAGGAAGTTGTTTGAGGCATGCCAATAACTTGCTAGAAATCTTTCAAACTAAGGCGCATCACCTGTCCATTAATGCATCCTCCAGCAGGGGTGTGACAGCGTAGATGTAGTCTTTTCCCATTTCTCCGATGTACTCGAACAGGAATGAGAGTGACTTCAGGACGCCGTTCTGTACGTTCAGCTCAGGCACTCTGTATTCGTTCATGAGCGCCGGCAGCACCGTGAACGGCGAACAGGTCTCCGCCACGATGGCAATGGCCACGGTTGTACACACGCGGTTCTGACGCTCCTGGACCTTCAGGTTGTTCAGCAGAGTGGCCAACACGTCATGAGGCCTGAAAGGAGAGAGGGAAACAAAATGGGGTCAGACACAGACTAAAGATTCCTATATGTTAGCATACAGGAAGCAAACATCTTTACTGACCCGATGGCTTTGGCAATATAACCAAATGTGTTGACAGTAGCTCTGCGGATTGCCTTTTTGTGAGCTTTGAGCAACTCCAGCAACTCAAAGCAAATCCTCATCCACTCTCTGGCTGACACGTACTCAGCACCCCTACACGAGGAACAAAAGTTAGAACAAGATCTGCCAGGAAACGGGCTGCACAACACTGAATCAGATTGTTGTTCATACAAATTGCACCGACCTATCAGCGATTCGGCCCACCAGGTCAATGCAGTTCTCCTGAACCTTCTCATGCCGGTTCTTCAGGATGGGCGTCAAACGAGGAAGCAGGTCTTTGATTGGTGGAGTCATCTTGTGCATACCTATCATAAGCAAATACCAAAATCTTTCCATATAATTCTTAAACTTAATGGGTAATTAATAAAATTTAAAAAAAGAGGCTAAAAATTAAACAAAAAAATTTAAATTATTATACAAACCACAACATATTTTTTAAAAATCTAGTTTTTAATAGCTGATGTGTAAAAAACTCAAACCTTTGGAGTAAGGGTGGGCAACATGATGTAGCATTTTTTCATACCAGTTTAGATTTTTAACAATTTCTCACTTAAAAACCCCCCCAAAAAAACCAAAATGTAAATAAAATTAAATATTGTCAAAAACAGGCTTCTATTTAACGATTCCTTCTGTAAGCTGCTCTGAATTCAAAGTCCATATAGTTAGAAGCTGTAAAAAGCTCTATTTAAAACAGGATGTAGCAGCAGTGTTGTTGCTAAGGAGACGCTCTCAGACATACCTATGACATTAACAATGGCCTTCAGCGCTCCCAGGATGCTGCCCAGGACCTCGGGGTACTCCTCTCCCAGGTACTCGTACAGAACCACGCCCAAGTGACCCATCAGCTTCTCCTGCAGGGACAAACAGCAGAGAGCATGAGCTGGAGCAGTCGGTCAGACCCGGCGGGCTTTGATACGGCGTGGCGCAACGCTCACCTCCTGACAGGTTTTCATCACCACCGCCGTGCGGGAAATGAGGTCGGCCGCCTGCTGGCGGACTTTGGCCGACTTGTTATTGAGACGCCATAGGACCGTACCGCAGATCTGAGGCAGGTATGGCTTCACGCGCTTCCCCAGGGCGTTCACCACTGTACCAAACCCATTCAGCATTACAGAATCCTGCACACGGGGGAAAAAAAGAAAAGAAAAAGAAAAAAATGGAATTCAGTTCAGTTACAGTACAAATCCAAACGTTTAAATGAGGTTGTGAACAGAGCTCCTTCCTCACCTCTGTAGTCTGCTCCTGGAAGGCATACAAGATGCCATCAATCAACTGCTCCTCCAGCTTGTGGTCAATGTCAGCAGCTCCCAGGTTCCCCATGATCTTCTCGATGGTCTCCATCACCATCTTCCTGTACTGCTCCGCCTCGTCTTTCAGGTCGTCAACAATGCGGGAAATGATCTCGGCTGCTCCCACTTTGTTAGCCAGCTCCACAGTGGTATCCACCAGCTGGAAATACAAAAAGGGCAAACCTTAGCCACGTGCGTCAGCTATTCAGGAAATAATCAAGTTGCATACCCCTCTGCCCCCCCAGCAAAAAAAGTGTTCCTAGCTTATAGGGTGGAATTTTTGTCAGCCTCATTCAGCATTATTATAGGTTGTCCACATGACCGTCTCATCAATCTTTGTCTTCCCTGACAATCCCAGTGTTTTTCTGTTCTTGTAGCATTCCCAGAGAAAGAAAGGCTGTCTGTGAGTCATGTGACTTGCTGTGAGCCCAGACAGCTGACTTGGTGAAAAACATTAGCTATCTGTAGGTTTATAAAGATGGGAAACTATTTCTTTTCTTTAGTTTCTGTCCAAACACAGCAAAAAATAATGCAAGATGAATTATTAACAAGTCATTAAATCAAAGAGGAATCAGGAATTTTGTTTATTTTCATTTCTTCCATGGATATTGATATAGCAATATTATTTTTGTCACTGGTGTCAAAAATCCACTAATATTACCATAAATGAGACAACATGGAACATCCCTACTCAATACTGATAAAGACGTCTTTAATAAACATTTTATAACACTAAAGACATTAGTAAGAAATTTTATGCAAAAAAGATGCCAAAGGGGAACTTAAATTTTGCAGCTACTTAAGATTTCATAGCTTCAACGTTAAATACTTCCATACTGATCACTGACCTGTCTGTAGTTGCGTCTGTCCAGTGCCATCCTGTGCTGCCAGAAGTGCTTGAAGAACGGGGGCAGGATCTCAGTTTTGATGTAGTTTGCTTCCACACCATCCGTGCCACAACACTGCTTCACCACCTGAGAGACAAAAACAGAAACATTGTGGGATTTCTGTTCAGTTTGTCTTTAATTCTATATTTACGTCATTGTAAATAAAGAGCCCTGGGTGATCAGAGTGAGAATGTAACCAACGGGTGCAGGGTGAGACCAGAAAGAGAGCAGTTGATGTTTCTGGTGAGTCTCATGCTGGTGTTGATGTAGCGGACTACTAGCCCTGCTGCAGCCACGTTACGGCTGAACAGGCGAGAATGAGCCGCCTCCAGTTCGCACCAGGACGCCCGCCAGCTGCCACTTACTTTTAGCACAATCTTCTTCATCTCCTCATCAGGAGACTGGAACTCTCTGATGAGAATCAGCATCACCTCCCTGGTGTAGTAGTTGGCGTATTCGGCGTCCATCAGGGGGATCAAGTAACCGATAGCTTTGAGGAACGCAGCCAGACCCTGGAGACGTTAGAAGTTAAACGTTAAATCTTACTCATAGATTTATATTATTTCTTCTTTTTTTTTGTCCGCTGCTCCCAGCTGAGAAGTAACGGTCTGTCACCAGACCTCAGCCGGCAGCAGTAGCTCCTCGACGGAGACGATGTAGCAAGCAAATATTCACGCTGCAGCCACGTCCAGGCTCAGCGCTGGGTGTGGATCTTGCATTAGGAAGAGTGAAGCAGAGCGAGGCGCTCACCTTTCCTCTGTGCTGCCGGATGCCCTTCCACAGCGGCTTCAGCACAGAGTCAAACGACTCGATTCCATAGGGAGTGGCGGCCTCGGCCAGGGCAGCTATGGCCAGAGCGCTGATGGTCCTCACCTTCTGCTGCTCGTCCACCAGACCTGCAGCACCACCAGGGGGACAGTCAGGGTTTATCAATTTCACACAATTAGGTGGAAACTTTCTGACTTGGAAACTATCTATGGCAAATAAGAGAAATTCCCAAGAATAAACCTGGATTTAAACAAACTGCAGGTTGGCTTGCAGTTATGATTTTAAATATGGTTGGGGGAAATACATTTAGAATGATCTTGGCTAAAAAACATTTTTCAAAAGCTACAAGATATGGGAGGAATTGACTGTGTTTTGCAAAACAAACAAAAAAAACAACAACAAAAAAAACAGATTTATATTTGAGTATGATGGTTTGTTTACATTATAATCTGTTCCCATAAATAAGTCAAAAGTCCACTAGAGGTTTCCACGGAAAGCTTCAGAAACAATTCTGGAAATCTAAACCTTTTAAATTTAACTCTAGTGAGAGGTGAAAAAGCTGCGAAAAGCTGGTTGTTCATACAACCAGTATTGAATTAATAGTGGTTTAGTATTTTATACTGAATTAATGCAGCTGGTGTTTTAGTTTCAAAGCTGGTTGAAACTAAAACCTGGGTAGTAATCTGTAACTATAATAATATTCTGAGAGAATTTTCCAGGCTGTCAAGCCTGGAAACACCAATCTTTCCTCTCTAATCTTGACAAATGCTGTCAAGATTAGAGAGTAGAATTCAAAACCATGTGAAACAAACTACAGCATGTTGTGTGTGGAGCCAGTTAAAGTTTAAAGAGATCAGCGCTGAACTGACCGTGTTCAATGATCTCCACCAAGCTGCGCAGGTGAGGCAGGATGGCGCAGCCCATCAGGATGGCGATCTGCTGCACAATCTTGATGCCCGTGTGTCTGGCCTGCCATGACTTCTTGCTTTTGCACACGGCTTTGAGGAAGGGGAGGAGCGAGGGAATGCCGAGGGCGGAGGCCACCACGGCGAAGGCTCGAGCAGTCGTGTTTCTGACGTACTCGTCCATGTTGTCAATATCGGGTCGCATTGTAGAGATCATCGTGGCCAACCCGGCAGCCTGACGCACACAACAGAAGGACAGGTTCCAGGTAAGACAAAACAGATGAAGACATGGACAATTATTTGGTCCGTCCCACTAAATAGATTAGAGCAGGGATATCCAAAGAGTGGCCCAGGGGCCATTAGTGGGGCTTGGAATAATTTTCTCCCCAACACAGGTGGTTAATGCAGAGCTAGGCTGCATCAATAGCATTTACTAGTCAGGGTAAAATTATTAATCGACAAGGGCTGAAAATTAATTGGATTAATCGCAATGAATCAATTATTTTAAAAAATCAATTAATCGTTAACTGGAGTATAGACTCAAAACAGGCCATTTGCTGAAAAAAAACTCAACATGTTAGTAAATAAGTCAAACCTGCACATAATGTATATACATTTTCTAATGAGGGTTTGAACAAGTAATCGTATTAAATCAATTATTGAAATAACCGTCAACTAATTTGGTAATCAATTAGTTGTTAACTGGAGGATAGACTCAAAAAAGGCTATTGGCTGGAAAAAACAAAAAAACAAAAAAAATTCAGAGAAGTAATTAAACCAAAACAGCATTAAACCTAAAATGTACATATACATTTTAGGTTTAATGCTCATTTTAGCTTCACCTTGTTCAAATTCACTAAATGAATGCTGTGTTATTGCAATTTAGGGAATCAGATTTAAATTTTCTTATATAAAAAAAAAAGAATAAGAATTGCTTATTTTCATTTGAAATTGATTTGTTAGCTTGTAACTTTTAATGTTTATATTATTTACATAAGATTTAAATTCCTAAATGAAAAACATGTAGACTGTGGCAATTTTTTGATCCGATTATTCGCAAGATTAAAGGATTACTAAAATAATCAGGTGATTTCTTACAATGGAAAACGTCAAAACTAATTGTTGTTCTATTCATAAGCAAGTTTCTATAACAAGTAGAACCACATCCTTCAAACTGAACAGCTGGCTTTGCTGCACCCAAATCAGCTTTTACTTAATTGATTAAACTTGGCTAAATACTGCAAACGTGCAAAATCCTTTTTAAGGATAACATCTATTTCCTACATAAAATAAAGTCAAATAACTTTATTTGCTTGATATTTCTTGCAGGCAAGTACCTTTGACTTGATTATTTTGGCTGACGTGACAAAATGTTTGGACATTAATAAGGCCATAAAATATAAATACAGTAACTGGACAAGAGAATAGGCCTTCAACATAATAAAACTAAAAAACATTGTAATTATAAATTCAGAAATAACATACACACACACACACATATATATACAGTGTCCAAGATTTGTGCCCAACGGGTGCAGGTTGAGAACAGACGAGTTGTGAACATCAGGTCTGCTTGCTCTCATGTTGGTATCACTCTGGCGAACAACTAGCCCTGTTCTGACCACAGACCGGTCCAACAGGCGAGAATGGTTCGCAAAAATACCTTGGGACAACAACAACAACAAAAAACTGGTCAACATTACCTTTGCCAAGTTGGAGATGATTTCTCTGCCTTCAACTCTGGCGTAGTAGTCCTCATCGATCAGCAGCGGTTCAATCACCACCAGGATCTGGAGACAAGAAGAAGAAAAGCTTGAGAGCCGACACCGGCAATGCGAGCCCACTGGAGCAAGCACGAATCTAAAACTGAGCCCACCTTGTGAACGTACGGCCGGACCAGGTCGTCCAGTTTGTAGAGGATGCGGTCGATGACTTTGACCAGCAGATGGCGCTCTTGGTCTTCCAGGGTGGGGGACATGAGCAGGGGCAGAATCTGGTTGAAGAGCGGACCTGCTCCAAACTCTCGAGCTTTGTCGGTTATCTGGCGCAGAGCGGCCTGACGGGGGAAGACAGAACTGCTCATCACCTGCAGATCTACACGCACTGTTTCCATGTACATACTTGTTCTTTTTCAGTTTATTTAGATCATAGTGAAATTGCTTGGAAGTTCACACTTCTACATTTGATATTACTATTGTTCCCATATATTTGCTAGTATTTAACACTTTGGATGGGAGTAGCTTGCCAACAAATACACAGTTTTTACTACAGTGTAACTTGATTCTAACAGCAGCTAAGGCTGTTTTCGTCTCACAGGTATGTGTCCACAAAGCAGTTCAGTGATACCGACTTTACATAAATACTCAAGGGGATCATTTTGTAACTGGACAAAGTTCTTCTAGTTGGCAGGAAGCATTAGAGACTTTCACAGGGGTAAATACAACCAAAACACACATGAGTCTAGAGCCAGTGGGAGAAATGACTCATGGTCTTTTAGTAAAGACAAGAGAGAAATCCTACAGCTGTTAAAATCCATGTTTACATTTTGAAAAGAAAGTTTTGCTCAGTGTCTTCTTCTAAGGCACTGGTGTCAAACTCCAGTCCTCAAGGGCTGCTGTCCTGGAGTTTTTAGATGTGCCACAAGTACAAAATACTGGAATAAAATGGCTCAATTACTTCCTCCTTGTGTAGATAAGATCTCCAGAGCCTTAATGACGTAATTATTCTATTCAGATGGTGCAGCAGAGGCGCATCTAAAAGTTGAAGGACACCGGCCCTTGAGGACTGGAGTTTGACACCCCTGTTCTAAGGGGTTTGTGTTGTTTCCTTCAGTGGATCTTGGTGCAGCGCCCCTACAGAGGCGTCTTTAATTTGTGAACATTTTCAGAATCGGAGGAAGTGTGACAGGTTTCTTTGCAAATAGGAGCCTTGATGGTTTATGTCCACTGCTCCCAGTAGAGTACACCAGTCTAGACTGAGCTCCACTGACAGCAGCAGCTCTCCAGAAAGGAGCTTCTGTAGCAAACACTTATTCACACTGTAGCCACATACAGGCTCAGTGCTGGGTGTTAATTTTGCAGCAGGAACAAAAACGTCTCCACTACACAGACTTTGCATCAATGCAATCAGAAACCAACCTTTCTCATGGGTGGAGTTCCATTCTTAATCTTCAGCAGCAGCTTCATGATCTTCCTTTCCTTCTGTTCCTCGGGGCTCAGAGTTGATTCATCCACCTCCACCTAAAACAAACAGTTAATGACTTCAAACTGTCCTTGTGAACAATATTAGTTATAAATGATTAGCATACGGTGTTGGTGCTCACCAGCAGTTTGTCGAAGTACTGGATGTCATCAGGTTTGAGGAAGGGGAGGTTTCCTGAGGGCTGGTCGTTCATCTGCTTGGTGGTCCGGTCCTCTGCCTGCATGTGGAAGCCCGTCATGCCTCCAATTGGGGTGGGAGTGGCTGACAGCTTACGGGCCGGGGTACGGATCGGTACGTACCCTGCTGGAGGAGGCAACACCTGCAGACAGGAAGGACAGACTGAATCCTGGGTCTTCCTGGGAACAGCTCACAGCAGGATTGGGCAATAAACCAGTAACAATATATATCGCCACAGACACGGCATCAACATCAATAGAAAATAAGTGCAGTAAAATGTCATTGAACTCGGATGCAGAACCGCACACCATTCTGGGAGACGTAGGCAGAGGAAAGGCTTTAGCTGCTAAAACTCATCAGTCCCAGTTAACTAAGGTTGGAGGCATCAACCAGCCACGCCACCAGTTTGGTAGTAGTTCAAATATTTAAAACAAAAAAACTAATCAACTATCAATAGACTACTGATGAAATTAATTGTGATTAATAAGTTATTTAAATAATTCTTGATTAATTTAGTAATTAAATCATTAACTGGAGTATATGAACTCAAAAAAGCCAAAATAATGACCTTCAGTGTCTGTCAATTTGCTCTTCCCAAAACTCAAGTGGCTTCGTTTGAGCTACACCTGGTTCAAATTCAGTAAAATAAATTGATCTTTAATTAAGCACCTTTTGCTATCCAATTATTAATGGGTTGATCCAACATTAGTCAACAGATCAGCCTTACTATGTATTGGTAATAACTCAAGCAGAAAGCTCTGATCTTTTCACATGTGGATGGTAGATTAATTATTTAGCAGCAGATGCTACAAATCATCAATTGTTCACTAAAGGAATGCCGTTATTGCATTCCAGGCAATAAAATGTTAACTTTCTTATTTGAAAAGGAATAATATTTTTTGGTTATTTGCATATTTTAATGCACCTCTAATTTAACTTAAAACTAGCTTATGTGGTTAAATGAAAAAGCAGCTAAATGCACCAATTTTTTTAGCCAACTGATCGTCAGAATAATCGATTGCTAAAATAATTGTTAGCTGCAGCCCTGGGATTGATTGATATGAAACTCGTACATCGTGATACATTTTTCAGATTTGGCCGAACCCCGTTTACAGTCTGTCTGCTGTTGAGTCAACCTCTAGTGAACGAGATGTCTAGTGACACCTAGAAGAGAAACAGACCTTGTATCCTTCCGGGAACATGGCATCCAGCTCTTCATCGGTCAGAGGTCGGTTTCTCTCATCAATCTCCCGTTCCCACCTCCAGGCCTGCAGCTGCTCTGGGGTCATGCTCATCAGGTGTCCTGTCACAAACAACAGTTTGATTCAGAAAGAGACAACAGCAGAAGAAGTAATTCTTCCATAAAAAAGGCACACAAAACTGTCAATATTTTTGCCAATGTCAAAACCATAATTTCACAATTATGGCGTTTCCATTAAATAAGAAACATGATTGAAATCACACATGGGTAAGTTTGCCCATGTGGTAAATCATTTAAAATATATATATATATATAAGAACACCAAAACTTTTTTTTAATCAAACGACAAGTTTTTTTTGTTTTTTTTTTAAACTATGCTACCATTAAGTGAACTTATTTTTGAAATCTCCAATTGAGCAATAACATGGTGAATGGAAACACAGCTTATGCATTCTTGATGCAGAGGGGGAATGACAGGAGGATGTGTACCGGGTGTAGGTGTGGCCATATTCATGGCTGGCGTTCCTAATGGAGTTTTTCCAGGTGTCAGCAGCGGTGTGGAGGAGCCCATCTGGCTGGCGGGCGTTTCATCCCAACGAGACTTCCTCTTGCTGGCTCCTGGGGTCGGGGTCTCCCCCACCGACTCCTCCCCTCTGTCCGTGCGTGGCGTCTCAGCCCAGCCGCTGCCGTGTCCTGGCGTCTCGCGCTCCGTCTTTGGGGTTTCGTCCCAGCGGTTCTTGCGGACACTCCCTGTGGCGCCGCCGTGGCCGGGCGTAGCGTGGCCTGGCGTATCCCGGCCAGGCGTGGCGGCACCGGCTGGGGTGTGGCTGGGGGTGGGGTCCCACATACGGGTGCTGGGAGTGGCCCCTGGGGTCTCACTGCCCTTCGGGCGGCCGGGAGTTTCGTCCCAGCGGCTGTTGGAAGGTGTGTGTGCAGGAGTGTGTCCAGGAGTCTGAAACAATCAGAAGGACAATCTGCAGGTTCAGAAGAGCCTTTTGTCCCCCCTCAAGCAGAGCAGGATGCACAGACTGAACATGATCAGCTCACCTCAGCCGCGGAATCTGCCTGGTCCCAGCTGGACAGTTTTTTGGGTGTGGCGTTGGACGGAGTTTGGTCAGCTGTCTGGTCCCAGCGGCGCTTTCGTTTGGCAGCAGCTTGGGAGGCAGCAGACCCATTGACCGCTTTCAGATCCCCCGACTTGGCCTTCTCTGCCAGCTGCAGACGAATCTCCCTCTGCAACACAACAAATGATGGCCAAGGTTAACGGTAACGTGGCTGTAACTGCATTCCTGCTTCAAAACCAGACACTTACACCTCAACCAGATGCAAACCTCTATGATGACCTCATTACAATAAAGACACTACTTTGTCTAGGGCTGTCTGACAACCAAGAGAAAATTGTGACAGACCAAAAATCAGGGTTTTCAAGTGCCCACCAATTGTCCTCTTCACAACACACACATGCACACACACACAAAAAAAAGTTAAGTCCTCAGCCATCATTTCCCCATTGGCTGGATGTATGCCCACTTCAGAATGAGCTGGGCCTGTATTCTCAGAGAATCCAAAGACTAAAAGTAACTCCTAGTGATGTCATTTTAGGGAAATTTCTAAATGGAAACCTACATATTACTGGGCAATATGGTTTAAAAATAAAATCTCAAATTCTATTTTCAATTTTAATGGATTTTTTTACTCACCCTTTTACTTGAAAAATAAAAAAAAGATGTTAGATAGTTGGCCTGAGTTCAAAGTTGAAATAGTAAAAAAAATAAATAAAAAAAAATGTAGCTCTTGGGTGTGTGGTATTTATATAGCAGCTTAGGCCTTTAGAATGCTAATGTGCAAGCTAGACACTGGTGGAAAACTTAAAAATGGAGCTCTTAAAATAAAGAAATAAATAAACGCTGAAGATGGTGAATGGGCATGGACATGTAGATTGAAAATGTAAGGAAGAACTTTACAGTCTTTACAGTTCAAGGTAAAGATAATAAACACAGACTGAATCCTATAAAGTAGAAAAGTTGGTGCAGAACCGTACCTCCTCTTTGGACAGGTTCTGTTCCATCATCACGTCCACATAAGACCTGACCTGCAGCTTGGGGTCCGGTGTTTTGCCCCCTGCGCGAAAGAGCACCAACAGGACAAAGGAGACTTATCAGGATTCTGAAAGAACAGCCATCACAAACAGCAAGTACAAAGACAGCCAGCTAACCGTGTCTCTTTACTTATATTCCTGCTCTGTTTAAAACAGCTGATTAAAAAATAAATAAATAAACTTGTACTGAATTGTGTTAAAAAAATAATCTACAGCGTTTTCTTACATTGAGTCATAGCATTTTTAAAAGAACAACAAACAAGATACATGAAAAAAAGCTGAGGTTGTGATGATTTCTTTAAGTGGATTAAGAAGTCTAGCCATCACTGATGCAGGGCTCCTGGGCTGTGCTCCTCAGAATACGTACACTTTCAGTGCCAAGGGTCCTTCTGCAGTCAGACTTCAACCGGCAGAAAAGAAGCCTAGAAAATTTCTCTTTACCATTAGTAACACTTTGGAAAAGGGTTTGAAGTCACACACAACAGTATACCACCTGTGTTGCAATGAGTCATGGCATTCATAGGACAATGCATCTTCTTGGGAATTACCCACCAAAAGTTACAGATAAATGATTCTCACTGTTACTTTTACTAAAAGAAACTAAAATGTTCAGGTTAAGGTTTGGCAAAGTAACAATATATTTATTTGAATGTAAGCAAAACATTACAACTATAGAGAAATATGTGGGATGCAGTGGCCACTCTGATTTCTGATTCACTCATTTTGGCCTTGACTTCCTCGTATGGAAGAGTGGATAGGTATGAAGCCAAATGTTTTACAAAACAAAACAAAAAAAATCTGAACTTTTATGTTGGATTTCTGAAAGGCCAAATAAAGGAGGATGAGGTTTGAAGTAGCTGCGCTGCATCTCATTCCCCCTCACAGCCTCCCAAACAAGCGGCCAGTGGACCCTGACCAAACTGACCCCATAACCTACACAGGATGAGTTGCTGCACCCTTTACAGAGTGCAGTACAGGACTGGCAAAGCAGTACTGCTGTAGGAGAGAAATTAAGGACAGTTAGTATGGGCCTGTGGCATTTTGGCACACAACTTTTCTTGGCAACATATTTCTATTTTACAGGGGAGAGCTGTAAAATAAAAATATATTCACATGACAACTTTATACAGAGAGCTCTCGCTACATGCAGGCTTTCAGAGAAACTACAACCAAACCTGAAACACTCAGGTTGTTTAAGTTCTTATCAAAAAGAAGGAAATCTGCTTCCTAAAAAATTAAATTAATGATAAACAGCTGAAGTCTGTTTTCAGTATTTCTAGGAATAAAGACGCTAACATTTACATTGAAGATTAATCCAGAGGCCCAAGATTTAAATCTACTCAAAGACTAATTTGATTTTTTTTCGTTAGCTTTTTCAGGGCCTTTCACACAGAACTGCAACAATGGTTGCCATTTGCCTCTACGCTGGCCGCTCCACTCTGACTGCCGTAGATCTACATGACTGTGCCCAGTATGAAAAAAGCACAGCTCGTCCAAACCCTAACCCATGTCTTCACATGCTCTGTATGCCAGTTTTGGGATCGTTAACCCTTCGACACACAAATACATCACAATCTGCGACCCACGTTTGTTAGGCCAGACCTAACCAGCTCTCCCCCTCAACACATGGTTAGCCCTGCAAGGTTTGAGAGGCAAATCAGAAAATAAAGTGTTTCATTTGCAAAACCAGAAGACTAACTCTCTCCCCATCCAAATGATGAGCCCATATTTCTACTTGGTGTGAAAATAGAAAATGATATAAACGTTGTTTGACCACAAAGGATTGACCACAGGGAAGGCACAGAGTCTGGGAAGCAAGCTAATGCAATGTGGTCGAAGGGTTGAACAGTAAAGCTAAGCTACTGATGTTCAAGAAGGGGGAAATTCACTAATGTGAGCAGTGGAGAGGGGAATAAAAAGACAGGGTGTGTTTGATGTGATGGAAAGAAAAACGACAAAAATTTACCGTCAGCAAAAGGGTCGAGACGCTCAGGCGAGATGATCATCTGTCTGCGGCGGGCTTTGTACTCGTCCTCCCGATCGGCGATCTTCTGCGGACGATGTTCTGCGAACGGGTCGTACTGCAGCACAAAAAAAGTTTAAATTGTTTTTCCTGCTCAAACAATCGTCTGGAAATAAATGCAAAAAAAGGGCACAGATGTGGACATACCTGCTCATCCGACTGAGGGATGGAGTTGAGTATTGCCACAGGTGCATGGTAGCCAGGTTTCTTCTGCCCCAGTAGGCTAGTGGACGTGTCGTCTTCATCGTCCTGGGGAAGGAAGGACAAGCAGGAGTCTAGTCAAATCTCGCCAAACTGGCAAGATCCTCCTAGCTCGCAAACAGAACACACACATATATATATGGGGAGCAGTCAAGCTCCCCGGGACAAGACTCGAATCGCCAAGCAACAGAACTTCACTTAATACTTACGTCCTCCTGCTCATTGGCTGCGATTGAAGTGACATATCCAGCGAAGCGGCTATCGCTGCCGCCGTAGATCTCTTGGTCGTAGAAGCCAGTAGAGACCAGACCCACGCCCTGCTCGCCATTCTCCTCCTGCAGGGTGGCCTTCATCCCCTGGATTTCCAGGATCTGGGCCTCGATATCTACATGCCAGAAACAAAAAAGGAGTATTTTTTTTTTTTTAAGTCTATGACATCCAAACATGCGGTCAGAGTCAAACTGGAGTAGGGCTGTTTGAGTAAAAGAAAAGAGACATGCCCAAAAACATGCTTAGCAATTTACATATTTAAATCAATGTGTGTTTTGCCTGAAGTACCAAGACCAATGCAAAAATAAAAGAAAAAGCTGTTATGTTTTATTAGTTTTTAATACATTCTTTGATTACTCTTTGAACAGGCTGAAAAATGACAAACAGCCTGTTTGTCATATATATATAATATATATATTATATAATATAATAATATATTATATATTACAATATTATAATAGTACTGTAGCACTATTTACTGTAGTAAATATAGTAATACAGTAAATTATTGTATAATTTACTGTAGTAAATAGTACTACAGTAAACTATTTACTGTATTACTTATTGGAGAACTAGCTAAATTATCTTTTCTAATCTAGCTTCTTTTTATTATTATTATTTCCTTTATTTAACCAGGTAAGCCCCGTTGAGATCTGGATCTCATTTTCAAGAGGGACCTGGACAGA